>WBZZ01003114.1:0-116714 GCA_019918135.1 Paulinella micropora | reverse complement strand
AATTGGTTCGTTTCAATATATGTACCTAACGGAGGCTGTCTGCAGAACAGCTTGGCAGCGCATCCACGGCATCAGCGACGCAGTTTTATCTCGAGCACACAAGCTTCTTGCCAACAACACGAAGGTCTTTGCCAGAAAGTCAACCGCAATTCCCGAAACAGAAGATCTTGTTGCAATTTTGCTATGTGAAAAATTCGCAAACAGTCATCCCGAGATATGTAGCGACGGTGTATGGAGGCTACAAGAAATGGCTGAGGACGCCGGAGTGCAAAAGTATGTTCGGGACAACTGGAAAGAAGTGTGTCTACGGTACGGAACTTCTAAGAGAGTGAATCCTGATAAGCCTCCAACAGACAACACAATCAACAAAGTTTGGAAAGCGGATTTCTCAAACGTCAAGTTTGTACGAGGTAATATGCATATAATTGATTGATGTTTGAATCGTTAGCATAGCATAGCATTCATCATTACTCACTACATCTTTGTGCTGCAGCGGGAGACTTTTCCAAATGCGACATCTGCACGAGGCTTGCGGTTCGGCATGCCCGAGGTTTCCTGAGTGACACAGCAGCTCAGACTTGGCGCCGCCAGAGCCGCCTTCATCACAAAATTCACAGAACGTGCCGTGTAGCGAGCATGCAACGCAAGAAGGGTGCGCAAGAAGATCTCCATGCTACTGTTATATCTGCAGATATGAAGCCGCCTGTGCGGATTCCATCTTGTCGCCGTGCTGCTAAAGACTTTAAAGGGAAAATGGTCTTTCGCCTGTGTGTCGGTATCAACACTTGTTACACTACCGATACTAACTTTATTTTCACGTACCTGGAAGGCGCAGTGGAGCATGGCGTGAACAGTAATATCACCATGCTTGCATCACTTTTGCATTGGGAGCTTTGGCATCCTCGCACTATGCAAGCTTGGAAGTTATTCCTGGAGTGGGACGGCGCCGGTGATAACACTGCGTGGGCTATGCTAGGCTTTATCGGGCTTAATGTTGTCGACCGCGGTATCCGTTGGCAAGTAGAATCTCATCGCAAGCCACCTGGGCACGGCCATGACGGGAATGATCAGTCATTCAGAGTGATGGATATTGGGTGGAAGAGCACCTTCCTCACAACCAATATCGCTCAAGCTTTGTTAAAACTTATCCTTGCTTTCAAAAAACAAAGATCGACCTTTGTGTTGGTTGTTCTTGCATGTAATTACGACTGGATGACGTATTTCAGTCCATGTATGAACAAAAGCTTCAAGAATTACAACAGGCCTCTGGCCTGGCGCATCACCAAGAACGAGGATCCTGATCAGTTACCGACTGCGGATTTCAAAACAATGGGAGACGCACAGGAGGAATTTCATGGAGAGAAGGATAATCCCCAAGGAGCATCAGTGAAACTGTTCATTCAGCGCCCCGGTATTGTATTATATTATTCCCTTCCCTCCCCCCCCCCCCCCACCTCACGTGCATGTGTTGTATATATTGCAGCGGCTGATATGCCTCGCAAGCTTCCTGTGGGATACTTCGTCAACCCACGTTTGAAAAAGGATATTCGATCTTTGAGCAAGTACCTAGAGCCGGACGAGACTGCGCATGTGGAGGAGATGTTGGCGGCTGGGAACCTGACAAGAATCGAAATTGATGGCGACTACTTCGACGGTGGTTTGCCCGGACGCCCTGCTCATATGAAGTGTGGAAAATACAAAGCAGAATTCCGACTGGTTGATGAGCTGCCGATGAATTGGATGGAGTTGCCTCCTAACCGTAAAGAAAAGATAAACGCTCTTACCCATTTGACACCTGACGAGCTTCTTTCTTTACCACGCACATATTTTGTTAACGAGGGAAAGGCTCCCGCTCACCCACGATGGCGCGGTGCACAGGAGCTTACTGAGGAAGAAAAGAGGGAGCAGGACTTGGCTTTTGGAAATGTTGAGCATCCGTGGCGCAAAGTTTTCATTTTACTTACATCGTTTCAAGACAAGCAAGCGTTTGCATCCAGCCAAATGGTAGTCAAGGAACTAAAGGACTGGCTCAGAATGCACGGTGTTGCAACGCAAGATGCCGACCGGAAGCAGTTTAAAAAGGCGCAGCTTGTTGACTCAGCATGGAACCATTTTCAAATCTGCCGCTGCAACTTAGAAGAAGAAGTGGATGCCAAACTAGCTGGTGCTGAACCCGCGCTATCTGAGAACTCTTCTTCTACTACTAGCACAGACAACTCTTCTTCTAGCTCAGAGGAAGAAGAAAACGGTACTAGTGTATGCTATATCTGCAACACTGGTCGCATTTCGTTATTATTTACTGTAGGTGTCTCAGACTCAACTGTGCCGCCACGAGGACGCCAACCAAGCCGTCAGCGCGGACGTCGCCGCGCGCGTCGAGCAGCAGGTCAACGCGGACGCAAGCGTGCGCGAAATTCAGCTGATTCCAAGCGGGCGATGCAATCTCAACGCAGGAACAGTCAGGTGCAAGGCGCAAATCAGCCAGGCCCCAATCAGTGGGATTGCCCTTCCTGTAAGATCCATAACGCTGAAGGTGGAGACAAATGCCAATTGTGTGAGTGGCCAGCAGATGTCGGTAGCTCTGATAGCTCTGACGACAACGACCCATTAATGTAGCCTTGAAATACATTCTAATCAAGGAAATACTGCAACCTTCACATCACACAACCACCCCCCCCCCTCCCCCTTCCACTACCCACGTGAATCCCCTATCACAGCGGCGGCAGGGATTTTTTGAAGTAAAAGCAGCTCATAATGTAGGAAAATACTAAAAACAAATAAAACAAAGCAAAAAAACCAAGCTGTGCATTTTTGTCGCTTGTTTCCAGCATAGTCTTGTCGTCGCCGGCATGAAAAAAAAGTGGAAAAATTAGGTGTCAGACCGGTTTCTGTCCACCTCCGGAGGTGAAGTCTAAGTGGTTGACTATTAATAAAAACATGTTTTAATATCATTTTATTATGTTCTGCAACTAAATACTGAATTTCCCTTCATTTGCACAAGTTTTCTGAAAGTTGCTAAAAATCTTGGAAAAATTTCGGAAAAAGTGATACCCCCATCTTTGCCGAATGGTTAGTTGTACCTCGTCCACGCTAGGCACCGGCAGGGAGGAGAAGTCCAGGAGGCTCTCGGTCCGCAGCCCGCGCGCGGCCAGCTCCCACGCGCGCCGGTCGTCCGTGGCCGGGCTCCCCCGGCCCGTGCGGGCACAGACCGCGTGGACCCAGTGGCTTAGGTTCGACAGTATCTCGGCCAGGGGCTCGCGGCCCGCCCGTCCGTCGCCTGGGGCGGGTGGCTGCCAGTGGTACCAGAGCAGGCACGCCAGGAGCAGGGCCCGCCGCTGGCTGGCCTCGCGCTCGTGGGCGAGCCAGTCGGGGCACACACAGCAGGCCGCCGGGCGGTCGCGCCCGCCGAGGTAGGCCAGCCAGGGGTACGACGGTGGTGGCGACCTCGCGGCGGCCCCAGTGGTCCGCCCGGCTGCGTGGCCGGGGGTCGGCCCTCGCCAACTCGCCATCCACTGCGCTTTGTCCAACTACCTGGCTCGGCAGAGAGCTCTGCCGGCGCCCGCTGGGCCCGGGTGGGGAAGGAGGGTGAGGGAAGAAGGAACAGCTCCGGCAGGGGGAGGGCCGGGGGAGAAGGCAGCAGGGCAGGGCCGCGCCCTCCCCCCCGGGGCGGCCACACTGATAGCAGATCTTCCCTGGCCTCGCGCGTGGCCTACACGCGGGGCTGTTCCAAGAGGCGCTGCGACAGGCAGCGTGCCGTTTATGAACAGGGACACCGCGGCTCTCCACCCGCAGCACGACGGGATCCTCCGGCGCCCGTCCCAAACCCGTGCTTTCCTGGCTTTACTGAACCGGTTCGTAGCCCGCCCGGTTGTCGCGGGACGGGGTTTTCTTAGCCTTCAGCTGGCTTGGGCACTGCGGGGAGTGTGGACGTCGCTAGCTTTTTGCTGGCAGCTCCAGCTTAGGGCAGCCTCCGCGCACTTCGAGCGAGTAATCCGTGGCGGGGTACTGGTCCAGCCCGTCCAGTCCTCGCAGTTGGGGACAATGCGCGAAGAGCAGCCTCGCTGGCCTCTTTCTTCTGCCCTCCCCCGGGGGAGGGAATTTGATGCACCGGAGGGACCTGCACCCGTACACCGTGAGCGAGAGTTCCTGGAGGCCAGACGGCAGGGCTATTTCTTCTAGGCCAGCGCAAGCCGTGAGCTCGAGAAGAAGCTTGCCCCCGACCGGGCTGCCCGACCAGCGCAGGTGCTTCAAGGCATCGCACCGTTCGAAAGTCAGTTCCACGTCGTGCGGGCCTGGCGCGTCAGAGTCTGGCAAGAGCACGCCGCCCAGGACTGGCACCTCAAAGCCAGCTAGGGCAGGGCAGTCCCTAAAATCGAACTTGGCCAGGGAGCACGTTATCTGCTGGGGCAGGCAGCAGCGTGCAAAAGCTTTACAGTTCTCGACGAGAATGCGCAGCAGTTCCGCCGCGGTGGACAGCGCTGGTAGTGCTATCTCGCCGAGCCGTTCGCACCCCCCCACCTCTATCCATAGCCCGTCGTCCACTGTCGTCAAGCTTGGCAAGGCCAGCCGGCTTAGCTGCGGACAGTCGGACTGCCCTATCCTCACGGTGCCCCCCACCGTCCTCAGCCGTGGTACTACTACCGGGTGGTCGATGGAACGTGCACCGGGGCTCTGCGCCCCCGCTGTACCCGGCCGGACGCCCAGCCTCCTCAGTCCTACGCAGAAGCCGCCGCCGACCGTAACTAGTTGGGGCAGCCAGTCTGGCACGGGGGTGGCACAGTCGTGGCAGATCAAGGCCAGGTCACCGTCTACGCTGGTCAGCGCTGGCACCCGCAGCGAGTGCAGAGCTTCGGCCCCTGTCACCTTCAGCTCAAAGCCTCCGGTGACCTGCCGCAGCCCCCACCAGGTGACGGCTTGCAGTTCGCGGCAACACCGGACGTCAAGGCTGACCTGGGCCGCAGCCGCTGTCTCTACGCTGTGCAAGGCCAAGCTTTGCGTGGAGCAGGACCTGACATTCAGGGTAAAGTCTCCGCCGCCCGGCCTCAGCGTCAGTGCTGGTCTTGACAAACCCTCTAACCACAACTTCACGGGTTGCGGCCCAGCGGCGCCGGTGGCGGTGTCAATGAGACTGAGATTAGGGCACCGACCGAAGTAGAATAAGAGCTTGGGGGGGGCTCGGCCTCCGCCGCGGGCCGCCGCTGAGTAAAGCAGAACTCCTCCAGCGTGGGGCAGGACGAAAAGAGAATCGCCCCGCTTACTTCTTCGTCCGCTCTGGGCCGCTGTACCCGCGAGCAGTCTGTCTGCGACCAGCTCAGCACTTGCAAGCCCTTGGGCAAGACGGCAAAGAGGTCGTCTCCCTTGGCCACGCTAGGCACAAGCCCTGCAAGCGCAACCGAGTGATCACACGGTCCGTAGCGTTGTGCTCCTGCAGGGAAAGTACGTAAGGTCCTGTTGCTTCAGTGTGACGACGTCGCAGTCCGTGGCTTGCCTAGCCAGGGGCACCACCAGCTCGGTGGCTCCGGCCGGCTCCGACGCTGACTTGACGTCGGGGCCGGGCGCAAAGCGCTGGACGACAGCCTCCAGAGCGTCCCAGTAAGCCTGAGCGGCCGCCTGCTCTGTCTTGCCCGGCCCAGCCCAGCGCTCCCTCACTTCTGCTAGCGTGGGCACGGCCAGGGGGGAGAAGATGAGCTGCCGCTCCTTCTCTAGCCCCCGCACGGCCAGCTCCCACGCGCGCCTGTTGTCGGTCGCTGGGCGCAGAAGGCCGTTGCGGTCGCAGACTGTCTGCACCAAGTGGCTTAGGTTCGACAGTACCTCTGCCAGGCGGTCGCGGCCCGCCGGATCGTTGGAGACAGGCGTTCCGTCCAGCCAGTTGTACCAGTGCAGGCACGCCAAGAGCAGGGCCCGCCGCCGGCTGGCCTCCCGCTCCTCCGCGAGCCAGTCGGGGCACACACAACAGGCCGCCAGGCGTTCGCCCCCGCCGAGGTACGCCAGCCAGGGGTAGGGCGGCGGCGGCCCGGGGGTCGGCCCGGCTGCGTGGCCGGGGGTCGGCCCTCGCCAACTCGCCATCCACTGCGCTTTGTCCAACTACCTGGCTCGGCAGAGAGCTCGGCCGGCGCCCGCTGGGCCCGGGTGGGGAGGGGGGGTGAGGGAAGAAGGAACAGCTCCGGCAGGGGAGGGCCGGGGGGAGAAGGCAGCAGGGCAGGGCCGCGCCCTCCCCCCCGGGGCGGCCACACTGATAGCAGATCTTCCCTGGCCTCGCGCGTGGCCCCGACGAAGAGAGCCCCCCGTCGTCGCCCTAGCCAACCGCGGCTTTTTCTTGGCGTACTGGGTTAACCGGACCCTCCCCCCTCCCCCGCCTAGCTCCGCGGAAGCAGCAGCAGGGGGCACTCCTCCACGACGGGCGGCTGGCAAGCTGCTGCTGCTAGCCCGTCCAGTTGCTCCAGCAGAGGGCACTGCCTCAAGGTTAGCTCCACTTTCAGCGGCTGTCCCGCCCGTCCCGGGGAAATCCTAGGCGCCTGAGCGAAGCGCACTGGGATACCGTGAGTTTCAGCTCGTCGGGGCCGGGGGGCAGAACCAGTTCCGTGAGGCCAGCGCACTCGCGGAGGGTGAGGGTGAGCTTGCCACAGGCCAGCCGTCTGGCCAGCCTAGGTCCCGCAGCTGGGGGCAAGCCTGGAAAGTCAGGGTGGCCCCCTGGCAAGCTGTCAAGGCTGGCAGCCCGAAGCTCCCAGCTCTGCACAGCGCTTGATCTCTACACGCAGGGCGTGGCTCAGGGTTGACAGCTGCCGTAGCTGTACTTCGTGTAAATTCCCACAGTCGGCAAGTGTTAAGAGTACGGTGCCCGCCGTGCGCAGCTCTGGCAGCGCCAGCCGGACTAGCGGACAGGCTGTCAGCTCGAACTCCAGGGTGCCCTGTACGGTCTTGAGCTTGTCTAGGCCCAGCTGGTAGTCGCCTGTGCGCTCCGGTCCGCCGCGCGCGGACAGCTCCGGTCCGCCGCGCCCGGCCAGCACGAGCGTGAGGTTGCGGCCCACGGAAAGCAGTTCCGGCAGCCTAGGGGCCGCGGGGCAGGCGCAGCCCGAGCCACGCCAGACCAGGCTGTGGCCTACCGTTCGTAGCTTCGGCAGCTCGAGCGCTGGTGGCGAGGGGAAGCCTTCCAGCTGTAGGACAAGGTCTTGCCCGCAGCTCTGCAGTGCTGGCAGTCCGAAGCCGGGCTGCGTGGCCAGCCCCCCCGTCCCGGACACGTGCACTTGCAGACGAAGTGAGCCCAGCACCGTACGACAGTCCGGCCACCACGCTCCGAGGAAGCCCGGGGACAGTCCCGTGAGGGTGCACTGCATGTCTCCGGTGACCCGGCGCAGCCCCCGCCAGCTGAAGTCTGCCAGTTGCCCGCACCGTTCGACCGTCAGCTGGACGTTGGCCGCCGGCCCCGCGCTGTGCAAGGCCAGGTGTTGCAGGGAGCAGGACACGGCTGTCAGGTCAAAGTCTCCGCCGCCCGGCCTCAGCGTCAGTGCTGGTCCGGGCAAGCCTTGCAGCACTAACGACACGGGCTGCGGCCCGGTGGCGCCAGTGGCGGTGTCAATGACCCGCAGATTAGCGCACTGCCTGAAGTAGAAGATCGGCGTCACGGGCTCGGTGGCCGGCGCGGGCGGCTGCTGGGTAAAGTAGAACTCCTCCAGCGCGGGGCAGTCCTTGAAACGTAGCATGCCGTCTGTTCCGCCTGGCCCGGACCGCTCGGCCCGCGAGCAGTCAGTCTGCGACCAGCTCAGCACTTGCAAGCCGGCGGGCAAGACGACCGGGAGGATGGCTCCCTGGGGCCAAACTAGGCCAAAACCCTGCAAGTGCAACCGAGTCAGGACGCGGCCCGTAGTGCGGTGCACCGGCAGGGGAAAGTGCTCGGGGCCGGGCAGCGCCAGTGTCCGGGCCCCGGTGCCCGCGGTCGGCCCCGCCAAGGACACCACCAGCTCGGTGGAGCCGGTCCGCCCCCCCGGGGCGGCGGGGCCGGGCGCGAAGCGCTGGATGGTGGCGTCCAGAGCCTCCCAGTAACGCTGGACGCCGGCCTGCTCGTCGCCCCCGCCTAGCTGCTCCAGCTCCGTTGAGCTGGGCACTGGCAGGGGGGAGAAGACGAGGCGGCCCTCCTCGCGCAGCCGGCGCGCGGCTAGCTCCCACACGCGCTGGTTGTCGGTCGCTGGTGGCCTCAGGCCGGTGCGGCGGCCAACTTCAGTGACCCAGTAGCTTAGGTCCGACAGGACGGCCCGCAGGGGGTCGTGCCCGTCCGGGGCGGACGGCCCCGCAGCCAGTGGTACCAGTGCAGGCACGTCAAGAGCGGGGCGCGTAGCTGGCTGGCCGCTCGCTCCTCCGCGAGCCAGCCGGGGCACACACAGCAAGCCGCCGGGCGCTCGCGCTCGCTGAGGTAGGCGAGCAACGGGTACGGCGGTGGTAGCGAACGCGGGGCCCGCCCGGCCGCCCGGCCGGGGGGCGGCTCTCGTGAGCTCGCCATCTACTGTGCTTTGGCCAGATGTGTGGGAGCAGGGAAGAGAGCTCGGCTGGGGCCCGGGTAGGGCAGAGCGGGGGGGAGGGGGGGCAGGACAGGGGGCCGGGGGGGGGGGGGGGGAAAGAGGGACCTCCCAGGCAGGGGTTTCCTCCCCAGCTCCGGCGTCGGTGGTTTAGGGGGGGGGAGGACCTCCGGGCGTGGTGGTCAGAGCTTGGCAGGGGCAGAGACGTGTGCGCTCCTCGCCTCCGCCTTTTTTTTAATCCTACAAGTAGCCACACCCCCACGGATAAGCCGGCATGTTTTCACGGCAGAACGTCGGCAGGCCGGCTGGCCTCATACCTTTGCCTGTTACCACCTGAGGGTAGCTACCGAACATCTCGTAGCATACCATGCCACCGGACGGTGACGTCGAGACATCCCAGGTCTGGATGTCCTGGTTGAAGTCACAGTTACCGGCGAACATGCTCAACAGACCCCCTTGTGCCGCCGCCAAGGACACAGCCCAGCGGTCTAGCGGTTGGTTGAATGCGCACGTACCGAGCTGGCCACAGCCGAAAGCTAGATACAGAGAGGTGGCTTTGCTAGTGTCCCAGCTGTTAATGTCCTGATTGAAGGCTTTAGCACTGTAGAAGACCCCACTCATGGCAGTTACTAGCGAGGTGTTCCAAGCACCGAGCGGTTGGTTGAAGGCCCACGCGTTAGCAAACGTGCTAATCAGGCTGGTGACTTGGCTCACGTTCCAGCCTCCGAGCGGTTGGTTGAAGGCCCGCGCGTTAGCAAAAGTGTTCAGCAGGCTGGTGACTTGGCCCACGTTCCAGCCTCCGATCGGTTGGTTAAAAGCCATTGCCGAATCAAAGGTCTCCCTCAGCGTTGTGACCTGGCTGGTATCCCAATTGCCGATGGAGTTGTTAAAACCGGAATCTCTAAAGGTTTCGGCCAGGCTAGCTACGCCGCTCGTGTTCCAGCCGCTCAGGTCTTGGTTGAACTTGGTGCAACCCCCGAACATCCCGCGCAAGCCGTCGGGATGCGTCGCGGGCGTCAGCCACGACCAGTCCCAGTCGCGCGCGTCGCCTGTATAACCCACAGCGCCAGCCAGCAGGTACTCGGGCGCCACGCCTAACAGTGCCCGCGTGCCCCGCGTCGGCGCTGTGTAGCGCAGACTCCGTGAGTCCCCAAACATGCCGCTGGTGCTGCCGGCCGGGTGGTACAGCTGCACGTCGCCCCAGGCCAACACCTCCGCCACTCTCGCGCCCTGCACGTACCACAAGCCGTCCACCCGGCCGGCCAGCTTCAGCCAGTAGTCGCCACGACGGGGGTACGCGTGCGTGCACGTCGCGGCGTTACTATGCACGCAGGTGGCGGCGGCGGACCCGTCCCCCCAATCCACCCCGTACGTGCCATCCGCACCGGAGCCAGCGGTCGGTGACAACACGAGCGTGAGGGGGCCGCTAACGGTCACTAGAGCATAGAAGAGCGAGCGAGAGCACGCGGCGGGCCAGCGCGCCTGGTCTACCCGTGTGTATGGAGCCAGCCCCGTGCAATCCACCGTACCAGCGCCGAGGGCAGGCGTGCTCCAGCCCGTGAGTGAGAGGTCGAAGGCGCCTGGTACGCCGGCAAACAGGCGCGCGAAACGCTGCAGGTTCGGCAGCACGGTCCAGGCCTGCAGCCCCGTGCTCGTCAGCGCCCCGCAGCCCGCCCACATCTCGCTCACGTCCTGCAGCGCCGTGGTGTTCCAGCGCGACAGGTCGAGCGACACCAAGGCCGGCAGGTTAGCAAACGCGCGGCTGGAGTTGCGCAGGCGGTGGGTAGCCCAGGCGCGCACCGCCGAGGGTGCGACCAGGCCGCGAGAGTTCTCGAACATGCCGACCATAGACAGTGCGCCCGACACGTCCAGGCCGTGGCTGGGGTCGACGGGCAGGGGCGTAGTCAGCTGCGCAAAGCTGTAGTCCCACGAACGCACGGACCCCGTGTCCTGCAGCGCGGCCAACGGTGGCACGTACGTGAGGCCCGGCGCCCCGTACAGGTGGTAGCCGCTGGTGGCGTGGAAGCGCAGCTCTCCCCACTGCCAGATCGCGTCCAGCCGCAGGCCCGCGGGCGCCGCCGCATGCCACGCGGGCGTTAGTGCCCAGCCGCGGATCGGCTGGCGCTCGCCGGGGTCGGCGGTCACCACGTAGGTGCCGGCGGCCAGGTACGTGTGCGCGCACGGGGCGGCCCCGAGTCCTGGCACCAGCTGGGGGCGAGCCGTCCCCCCAGCTCACCAGGAACGCGGTGGCGACCTGGGCCAAGGAGCGCCGGCGGGCGCCGGCGGGCGGCCACAGCGGCCAGACAAAAGTATCGCCCGGCGCCGCGGTCGTGAGTTCCAGGATCGTGGCGCCCCCGGGGCAACTCAAGACACCAGCCGCCCCGGCCCCGGCCGCCCCGAGGAGCAGCCAGAGTGAAAGGCTGTCTCTCATCCTTCCCTCTGTCGTTGACTCCGGTTCCACACCCCCGATGACGTCCGCTGCCGGCTGGGGTGAACTTACCTGCCGCTCGTCACCCGAGCAGCCTGGGCGAGAAACTGTCAGCCCAGGGCAAGGGCAAGGGGCGGCGCCCAGGGGCAGCGTTCGGGGGGGAAGACCCCCCCGCGCGGGGGGGCGGGGAGCGGCGTTCAGAGAGGGGGGGGGGAGGCACGGGGGGAGGACCCCCCCTCGGGCGTGGCACGGCGCCCAGGAGGGGGGCACGGGGGGGGGCCCCCCGGGGAGGGGGGGGGGGGGGGGGGCACGGGGGGGTCCCCCCCGCGCGGGGTCGCTACCTCTGCCCAAAAGCGTGGGTGTGGCCCAACGCGCGGTGAGCCGGATGTTGCTGGGTGCCCGGGCGATGGCCTGGGCGGCGGCGGCCTGGGCGCCGGGGGCCGGGGCGTTGCACGTGCTGAGTGCGTACCACGAGGGCCAGCTGGCCTCGACCCTGCTGGAGCTGCAGTTTGACCAGGCCGACCTGCCCCCCGGCCGGGAGTGCGGCACGCTCGAGTTTGTGCTGGCGGACGCGGCGCTGGGCGACGGCGAGCGGGGCCTGCTGTACGGCGAGCTCGAGGTGTGCCGGCCCCAGAGCACCGTGGAAAGGACGCTGCTCGGCTACGTGCCCGAGGGCTTCCACACCGCGGACCTGAGCCACTGCGAACCCCTCGGCAACCTGGTGCAGGCCGAGAGCGAGGCGGCGCGGGCGGCCGCGTGGCGCCAGTACTCGGTGCTCGCGCGCCAGGGGCAGGCGCGGGGCGCGGACGGCCGGCGCCGGGCGCTGCAGGACGGCGGCGTGCAGCCCTGCCCCGACGGCCAGGACATCTGCGCCTGCACCGCCCAAGAGAGCGCCGACCACGGCTGCGCGCAGCTGTCCGCCGCGGCCGGCCGGTACCAGTGCTTCAAGCAGACCCGGCAGGGCGCGACGTTCTCGCGCTTCTGCGTCGACAGCCAGCAGTGCCTGCAGCCCGGGGACGTGGCCTGCCTGCAGGGGCAGGTGCGCTGCCTGGCCGCCCGCGGCGGCGGCCTGTACGGCGCCCACTGTGACACGCCGTGCCCGGACGGCACGCAGTGCACGCCGCTGGTCGGGGCCGCGGGCGCGGGCAACTGCTCCGCCCTCCCTTCGGCGCTGGGCGGCAGCATGATCGGCGACACGCCCAACACGGCGAGCTGCTGGGACGAGGCGCTGACGCAGGCCGTGCTGGCCGGGGCGGCGGAGAAGTTCGCGCGGACGTTCCGGTCCGGTTACGAGGGCGCCGCCAAGCTGCAGGAGGCGCTCAAGGGGGCGACCACGGTACGCAACGCGGCGTTCGGCGCGCTGGACAATCGCAGCCGCGCCCTCAACGCCACGCTCGCGTCCCTGGTCCTGCAGCAGGCCACGCTGCGGGAACAGGAGCAGCTGCTGGCGGGGGACCTGAACGCGTCGGTGCGGCGGGCGGCCGACGCCATGCGCGAGTACCAGGACCGGCAGGGCGAGCTAGCCGGCCAGTTCGAAGTGCAGACCCAGGGGGTCCTGCAACGCCTCGACGATTACAACGACAACCTAGCGGCGGACGTGCAGGCGCTGCAAGCCCTGCTGCGGCAGCTGGGGCGGGTCGGCACGGAGCAGGCCGCGCTGCTGGGCGAGTACACCGTGGACCTGGCGGGGCTCGTGGACCTGGCGCGCGCGACGCTGGCCGAGATCCGCGAGTTGCAGGTGCGCGAGCGCAACCGCCGCGCCCTGGCGCGGGCCCTGTTCGACTACGCCGCCCTCGCGCTGCGGCAGTACGGCACGCAGCTCTTCGCCGAGGGGGGCAGCGCGCCCCGCGGCTCGGCGTGGTTCGCGGAGCGGGAGGACGCGTGCTGGTTCCGCTTCACCGTGGTGCTGCAGTTTGCGCAGAGCCAGCTCGGCGGCCTGCTGACCGAGTCCCGCAACTTCTCGGCCTGGGCCCTCGAGGACCCCGAGGTCCGGCTGCAGTACCAGACGTACGCGCCGAGCGCGGCGGAGCGGCGGCCGCCGGGCGGCGGGGCGGCCCGGTCGCTCGAAGAGTACTGGAGCCTGCCGGGGCTCACGGGGGGCGGCGTGTTCTCCCGCTACGCCGCCGAGGTCGCCCGGGTGTCCGCCCTGCCGCTGCAGTGGCTGGTGCTGGGCACGGTCCGCTTCTTCTGCCACCCCGAGTTCTTGATGGAGCAGTCGGACAACTGGTTCACCTTCCGGGACATCATGCAGCTGCTCGGGCCCGCCGACTGCACCGTGCCCGCCTCCCTCACGGCCCCGCGCGCGCCGGGCGACTGCAACTGCTGGCTCACGGCGACCAGGCAGCGCTGCCTGCGCACGGAGCAGGGGCTCGGCGGCGTCCGGTGGGAGCCGGGCGCGGCCGACGAGGCCTTCCTGGACCTGACCAACGGGGGCGCGTGCAACCAGGCGTCGGACCTGACGGCGGCCTTCTACTCCTTCTTTCCGGCTGGCCGGCCGTGGCGACGCTGCGCTCGTTCGCGGAGCTGAACCAGCTGCTGCGCGCCTGGTGCGAGCAGTCGTCCCTGCCCGACCAGACGGGGGCGAACGCGTCGTACGCCAACACCAACCTGTACCAGCTGTCACGCGAGGCGGAGCTCGGCGACGCGGCCGGCTCGCAGGAAAAGCTCGGCGTGTGGCAGCGCCTGGCGGCGGCGGGGACCGGCGCGCAGGCCTGCGCGACGCACTGGGCCGACCTGGAACCCCAGACCAAGCAGCTGCAGGAGCGCACCGGCAACCCGCGGGCCTACACGTTCCCGCTGCTCTTCTACAAGAGCGCCCAGTTCGCGACGCAGTTCTTGCGCCTGAAGCAGCTGAGCCGCATCTTCCTCGAGGTGTACGGGGACCTGCCCGACGACCTGAGCCTGGGGGAACGGGCCTTCTTCACGGCCGCCCCCGCGCAGACGCGCGCGCCACAGCTCCCGCCGCCGCTGGCCGCGCTGCAGTGGGTGCCCCCGCCCCAGCCCCAGCGCTGCGCCACGCTGACGGCCGCCTTCGCCACGCCCGAGCTGCTGCCCCTGTGGCTGCTGCGCCACGTGGAGACCAGGCAGGCCTTCCGGCTGCGGCTCACGGACCCGCGCACGGGGCGGACGCACGAGCGCGCCCTGGAGCCGGTCCGGCGGCACCAGCTGCCCGAAGAGTCCATGCTGGTGCTGGGCTACCTGGCCTGCCTGCACTTCTGGTGCGGCTTCCAGGCCGGCTACGGCTTCGTGTACGACGTGCTGCCGTACGAGGTCAGCGGCCACCCGCTCGCGGCGCTGCGCTCGACCGACTACGCGCTCTTTACGTTGCGGGACCAGGACGGGCGGCCGGACCAGAACGCCCACCTGCTGTACCCGCTCGAGTGTGCGCGGCCCTGGGCGGGCGGCGCGTGCGCGCCCCGCAACGTCCTGAACCGCCCCCGGGTCCCCCTGGCCGCCGCCGACGACAACGCCGCCCGCGCCTGGAAGGAGCAGCACGGCAGCGCCCGCTTCGAGCCCGCCCGCGCCGGCACCACCCCGGCCGACAGCCGCAAGCGGCTGCGGGAGCCGGACGGGGGGGGGCCGTGGCAGCAGCGCCGCTGCGAGGACGCGCAGGAGCGGGGGGAGGGGCCGCTGTGCGAGCTGCTGCGCACGCACTGGTGGCCCGAGGTCCGGTTCTGGGAGGGCGAGACCCTGGACAACCTGGGCGGGGAGTCGGGCTGCTGCGCCTGGGCCAGCGGACCTGGAACGAGCGCCTCACCTTCCGGGTGCCGGGCAGCGCCTTTGCCCGCCGGGCGGACCTGCGCAGCGCCTGCCCCAGCGCGGCCCTGGCCAAGCTCGTGCCCCGGGCCGGCGGCCAGGAGCCGGGGCTGCGCCTGGTGCTGGACTACACCGCGCAGGAGGCCGGGTCCCGGAACGGGAGCGGGCTGTACGTGGCCCTCACGACGACGGCCGCCAACGAGACCGTGGCCGCCGAGCTGCGCGCCGCGGGCCGCTACGTGCTGGACGTGCCCGGCACCGACGCGCCGGCCGAGCGTGTCCGGGCCCTGGCCGCGGGCACGAGCGGCCTGGTGGGCGCCCTGTGGTCCTTCCCGCACGGGCCGGCGGAGACGCCCCCGGGGCCCGCCGCCGGCTGGCCCGCGGCGGGCGGCGTCCGCTGCTGGGACCTGTCCCTGGACCAGACGCGCTACGCGCCCGCCGGCTCCTTCTTCACGGCCCACGTCGACAGCGCGCCGGCCGTGGGGTCACAGCTGGCGCAGCTCCAGGGGTCCGCGGTGGCCGCGGCCGCGGCCGCCTCCTTTGCGGCCAGCGCGCGCGTGCAGTCGACCATGGACCTGCTGCTCGGGCTCGCGGGCGCGCGGGGCTGGACCCGGAGGTGCAGGCCGAGCGGCTCAACGGCTGGCAGAACCAGCAGGACGCCCTGCGCGACAGCATCCTCCGCGCCCTGGCCCTGAACCGAGCGCAGGTGCGCGACCGGGCCGAGGCGTACCAGGACGTCGCGGCCGCCGTGGCGCGCGCCCTGGCGGCCGCCGAGAAGGCGCTGCGGGGCTACGACGAGGACGAGGCCAGCCTCCGCCTGGCGCTGAACGAGACCAGGGACCGGCTGGCCAGGGCGAAGCAAGAGACAGGGAAGCTCGACCAGCTGCGCGTGCGTGCCAACGAGCTCACGGCCGCCGCGGGGGCGGCGCTCGCGAACCAGGGCCTCTTTGAACAGGTGCTGGACGCCTTTGTGGACACGGAGCGGCCGCCCCGGTACTTCAACGGGCTGGGCGTGACGCCGCTGGCGCCGCCCTCGCCCGCCAAGCAGGACGCGCTGGCGCGCTTCGTGGCCGCCCTCAAGCAGTTTGGCCAGGACTTCTGGGAGGGGCTGCAAGACGTAGTGCGGGCGGTGGCCGACTGTGTGAAGAAGGGCATCCTCACCTGCCTGCCGGATATTTGCAAGAAGGACAGAAAGCCGCTGGGTTTCATCCCCGTCCCGGACCGGGGGCCCCTGAACCGCAAAGTACCTACGTGCATCGTGTTCAGGGCTCTGTATTTCTGGGGGATCAACCTCTTGGTGGGGCTGCTGCTCTTGGCGGTGCTCTTTTGTGTCCTCCGATGTGTGGTGTGCGGTGGCTGTGGCAGAAGAAGCCGGCAGGGGAGGGACCTCCGCGGCGGGCGGGCGCGCCAGGAACGCGCCGGGCGGCGAGTGAACTAAGATACACGAGGTGCGGCACCAGTTTTTAAATAAAAGAAAACCAAACTCAGAGGTTGGCAGGTACTGACCGACGCCGGCCGAGCCCGTACGAGGGTGGGTCTCCTGTCTCTCTCTCTCTCTCTCTCTCTCTCTCTCTCTCTCTCTTTCGCCCGCACACCGACACAGACGCCACGGTTTTTAGCACGCCAGCTGCTGCGCCCAGTAGGAGTAGTAATTCGACAAGGAGGGGACGTACGCCGGGGGCGCCGACGGGCCGGGGGCGTACGCCAAGGTATCGAGTGGGGGCGTCCAGGCAGAGGCTAGAGCAGCCACCTCCGGGTGTGCCGCCGCCGCGCCGCCCGTGCGCTGGGCCGGGGAGGAGCCACACACGGGCTGCGCCTGCTGCACGTGCCAGCACACTGTGCAGACAGAATCTGGTTGGCTGGGTTCCGCCTGCGTCGGTGGCTGCTGCTGCGCCAGGACGCACGCCGTGCAGACAGTCCACGACTGGCTGGGCTCGGCCTCCGCCGGCGGCTGCTGCTGCTGTACGTGCTGGCACGCCGTGCAGACAGTCCACGACTGGCTGGGCTCGGCCTCCGCCGGCGGCTGCTGCTGCTGTACGTGCTGGCACGCCGTGCAGACAGTCCACGACTGGCTGGGCTCGGCCTCCGCCGGCGTCTGCTGCTGCTGTACGTGCTGGCACGCCGTGCAGACAGTCCACGACTGGCTGGGCTCCGCCTGCGGCTGCTGCTGCTGCTGCTGCTGTACGTGCTGGCACACCGTGCAGCCAGTCCACGACTGGCTGGGCTCCGCCTGCGGCTGCTGCTGTACCAGCACGCAGGCGGTGCAGACAGAGGGCTGCTCCTCGGATTTAGCCTAGGCCCGGTGCTCTTGGCAGGTCGTCCAGCTGACGGACGACTCCCCGGGGTCGGCCTGCGCCAGCGGCTGGTGCTTCTGGCAGATCGTGCAGAAGAAGGTCGACTCGCTGAGCTCCGCCTCTGCCACTGGCAGCTGCTTCCGCGCGCAGCTGGGGCACACAAAGGTGGTGCTGTGCGAGACCGAGACCGCCTCCTGGGCCGCCCCCGCCGCGGCGGGCCGCCCGCCGTCCGGCAGCTTCCGCGCGCAGCTGGGGCACACAAAGGTGGTGCTGTGCGAGACCGAGACCGCCTCCTGGGCCGCCCCCGCCGCGGCGGGCCGCCCGCCGTCCGGCAGCTTCCGCGCGCAGCTGGGGCACACAAAGGTGGTGCTGTGCGAGACCGAGACCGCCTCCTGGGCCGCCCCCGCCGCGGCGGGCCCCCGCCGTCCGGCAGCTTCCGCGCGCAGCTGGGGCACACAAAGGTGGTGCTGTGCGAGACCGAGACCACCTCCTGGGCCGCCCCCGCCGCGGCGGGCCCCCCGCCACCCGGCAGCTTCCGCGCGCAGCTGTGGCACACAAAGGTGGTGCTGCGGGAGGGCTCCTGCGCCGCGTCACAGCTGACGCAGATCCACGGCAGAGTGACGCTGGCCTGGCCCCCGGGAACAGGCTTCGGTGCCCCCCGCAGCACCTCCTCGGCCGCCTTGAGGGGCACTAGCCCCGCGGCGTAAAAAAAGATTTCCGCCTCGCCTGGCGGGGCACCCTCCATGGACAGCTGGACGCTCTGGTGGTCCAGAACGGTGTCTCCCAGCTCCTGCCGGGCTCGGGCCAACCCCTGGCAGAACTCCTGGTACGCCGTGCTGGGTACCTTGAAGACACGCGTGTCCGCCTCCACCTGCAGCGTCTCCTGGACCGCCGACGTCACGAGCGCTGGCACGGGCCGCGACCCGGACACTGACAGAGAGTCGGCCGCGCCACGCTCAGGGACCCGGCTACCAGCCTGTGACTCGCTCAGCGCTACCGACGGCTCGACCACGTGCGCCCCGTTCAGGAAGCGAAGATGGCTCGAAGGCACTGTCTGCCTCCCGTCCCTCAGGCTCGCCTGTTGTGCCCGGCCGTGGTTCCCTTGCGCTCTGGGCCGGCGGACCCCCCGCCCGGCCTTTGTCTCGCACCCGCTGCATAAGTTGCACGTACCACAGTTGCACGAACACCTGCTGGGCCGGGGTCAAGGGGGCCGACGACGGCATGGCCCACTGCGCCCACCCCTCAGTCGTCTGCTCCACGTGCCGCTCCAGCTCGGCCTGGTGGTCGTACCCCGCCACCGTCGAGCGCAACAGCGACAGGTAGTGCGGCGAAGTACCCGGAGAGTCTGTGTGCGGGTGGGTAAAAGCGAACGTGCCGGGCTGCTTGGCCGAGTCGGCCAGCGTGTGCGGCTCCTGGCGGCCCGGCTCCCGATAGCTCACCCGCAGCGAGGTGCCGCTCTCGGCCGGCTCGCGCGCGGCCGCCAGCAGCAAGGGGACGAAGCCCGCCCCCTTGACCTCCCCCAGCGGGTTCGGTACCGGCTGTCCCGCCCTCACCTGGAGCCGCTTTTCTACCACCACGTACCGTGTCCCCTGCAGCGAGAGTGGATAGAAGAAGACGGGCAGCTTGAGCATGGCCGGGCCCGTGCTGGCCAGCACTCGTTCCACGTCCAGCGGTGTCCTGAGGCACTCGACGTCCCCATCTCCCAGGGCTTTCGCCACCTCGTCGCACCAGGTACGGTCGTCACAGTGGATCGAGTGCCCGTCATCGTACATCACCTGGCAGAAGGACGCCGCCGCGTCCGTCGTGTGACCAAAGTAAGTCCGCAGCAGCCGGAGCAGGTCTTGGGCCAAGGAGCTGTCCCGCGCACCGTCCGGCGCCTCGTCCACCGCCGGTGCCTGGCCGGGGCCTCCTTGGAGCGCGCGCCCGAGTATCTGCCGTAGTACCTCGGAATCGGCCGAGCGCAGCCAGGCATCTTCCAGGCGGAAGCTGTAGCAGGCCGGGAGCCGGGCTTCGTCGCAGACAGTCAGGTGGCCCCGCGCGGGACGCTCCTCCGCATGAATAGCTTCCCCCGCCAGCCACAAGCAATGGCCGCAGCAGCGTTGGCAGGTCCCGGGGCCGTCGCACACGCGGCCACAGGACCGGCAGAAGCAATGGGGCGTACTGCCGCCCGCCAACAAGTGCAACACTTCCTCCCGGGACGCGCGCTCCGGGGCCGGGGCCACGTGCAGGGACTCCGAGAGGAGGCTGTCTAGGTCGGGCGGGAACCCGCGCGCCTCCGGCGGGTCCTGGTCCCGGGGGTTCGGATCCTGGTCCTGGTCCGGGTACGGGTCCTGCAGCTGGACTTTAAACACTGAAACACTGGGCTCAAGAAAATCTGCCATTCTGCTCGCACCGCCGTACTACCGACCGTAGCCAGAGCGAGGAAAGGCCCGACTGCTTTTGTCAGTACCACCCAGCGTGGTAGCCAGGGCACGCGAACGGGGTGAGTGACAGAAAGCCAGGAAGGGGGGAAAAGAGGGGCGGCGCCCTCCCGCGGGCCAGGGGAGGGGGAGCGGGCAGGGGGGGGGCCCGCGGCGGGGGGGGGGGGGGCGGGGGAGGGAGCCGTCACAGCCCTTCCTCCTCCCCGCGCCCGGCGGCCGGGCGCCGTCGGGGCCGCCGGGCACACACGGGCGAGGCGGGCACGAGGCCACGCCGGTGTCGGGGGCCCGGCGGAGGCACGCTCGTCGGCACGGTCGCACCCCCGGCCGGGGGGGGCGAGGCCGCGCCCCGTGTTGGGTAGGGCGGGGCGCCGCACCCCCGGCCACCCCCGGGCGGGCGCGTGGGGGGGCCACGCCGGTGTCGCGGGCCCGGCGAGAGGAGCGCTGGTCGGCACGGTCGGCCACCCCGGCCGGGAGGGGGGAGCGGCGGCGGGCGGGGGCGGGGACGGGGAGCCCGGGGGGCATGTACACCCCAAAACGGCGCGGGCCGCCCCGGGGAGCAGTGGTACCCGCATGGAGCTGAGCGAGCCGGCCTGGACGGAGCACTGCCCTGCCTCCCTCGCCGGAGACTCCGCCCGGCAGCTCGCTAGCTCCGCGCAACTGCAGGCGCTGCTGCGGCGCTACCGCGTGCCCGTGGGCGGAACGCAGCCGTTCAACAGCACCAGCTTCACGGGGGGCAAGTTCCTGCTACCGGATGACCCGCAGGTCTACTTGCAGGTGGTGGAGCTGCTGGCCTGCCTGCGGGGCACGCCCTGGGCGGTGCCGCTGGTCGAGCGTACGCTGCCAGACGTTGGTAAATTCTACCTGGACCTGGACTGGGCGCTGCCGGGCCACACGGCCTGCCCGGCCGAGATCCTGGCGCCCTGCGACAGCGCGGGGCCGGCCGCCCTCCACCGCGACTGCTTTGTCGCCGTGGCGCACCGGGCCGTCGGGTTCCTGGTCGCGGACCCGGCGCTGAGCACGGCCGTGCTGCTCAACTCCTGCGGCTACTGCCGGGTGCGCGGGTGCTACAAGGCGTCGTTCCGGCTCGTGTACCACTCGCTGTACCTGCCCAAGGCCGCGGCCAAGGCCCTGGCCTTCCTCGTCGCCAAGCTGTGCCACGTCCACTACGGCTGCGAGCGCGCCCAGGGCGAGCTGCTCACCAAGGTCGTCGACCAGTCGGTCTATGACAAGAACCGCCTCATCCGCTACCCGTACGCCGACAAGGGCGCCAGGCTAGTGTGTGCGACCTGCCGGGAGCTCGGCGGGGCCAAGCTGCAACTGTGCCTCAAGGGCTCCTGCCGCACCGTCCTGGCCGGCCGGCCCTGCGTGCCGGTGGGCCGCCTCGGCGCCGGCGGCGAGCTGACGACCCGTGGCCTGTCGTGGCGCGACTTCCTGCTGGACGCCAGCGTGCGGCAGCAACGAGCGGGCGCTCCGCCGCCGCCGCCGCCCCCCGGCCTGGCGCCGAGGCTGCAGGAGCTCGCACGGCTGGCCCGGGCGGCCACCCTGGTCGTGGAGGACGAGCCCCCCGAGTGGCACCCCCCCGCGCCGACGGCGCCGCCCGCGCCCCCGCCCGCGCCGCCGCCGTCGGCCGCCCATGGCCCACAGCCGCCGCCGTCGGCCGCCCGCGGTCCGCAGCCGGCACTAGGGCCGGCGCGGGGGCCGGTGTACGTACCCTGGGACAGCGGGCTGCCCGGCCGCCTGTACTGCGAGCCGCGGGGCTGGGTACCCACCCCGGGCGCCACGTACGGCTTCCGGGCGCTGCTGGAGCACCTGGTGGCGCCTTACCTCGGCGCCGCCGGCGGCGAGCCGCTGCTCAACTGGGCGCAGCGCGCTCACGGCAGCCACGGGGACCGGGCGTCCGGGTGGGTGCGGGTCACGGCCTACAGCAACCTGACGGCACCGACGCCCGCCCAGGCCGCCCGGTGCCCCTTCCAGTCGGCGGTGCGCGGCGCCGCGTACCAGCACCAGAGCAACTTTGTGTCGGCCGTCGTCAACGGGCGCAACCTCTTTTTTGTGTGCCACGACGACCAGTGTGAACCCCTGCGGCACATCCGGATTCGCTTGCCGGCCTGGGCGCTGGGCCGGCTGGGCGCCGCCCCCCCCTAAGAATCAGCCCGTCCACGGACGCTGGGAGCCGCCGGGCCGCCCTTGGCGCTGGCCCGGCCGGGCCGCGAGTGTGTAGGGGGGGGGGACGAGAACAGAGGGGGGCGGCCAGCAGTGTCAGTAAAAAAACCAAGCCAGTCGGTCACGCCAGTGAGGCCCGGCAGCCCCCGGCCCGGCAGCCCCCCGGCAGCCCCCGGCCTGCCTCCGGACGGGGTGCCCCCCGGCCCCGCCGGCCCCTCCCCTCTCCCCCCCCTCACCGCTCTCTGGCCTCCCTTGGCGCCCCTCCCCCTCCCTTCCTCCTCCCGGAGCCCCCCCCCCTCTCACACAACCCGCCTCGCTTCCTCCCGCGGATGGCGAGCCTGCCGTACAACTGCACCTCGTGCCACAAACCGCTAGGCTGCCTGGCACCCGCCTACCAAGCTCTTAAAGCCGCACACTATACCTCGGCCGAGGCACTGGACGCGCTGGGCCTGCTGCTAGCGTGCTGCCGCCGCAAGCTACTAGGTGCCAAGGACTGGGGTCGAGAGGAGGTCGTGAGGCGTGCCCTCCAGCAAGCCGCCCGCCATGGAGATCACGTGGACTCCGCAAGCAGCGCAGTACGTAGAAGTTAGGCCCGTGCTCGGCTCGCACGGCACTATCCGGGAGGGAGACCTGATTTACACCTGCGACGAAGAGTTGCGGTCCGACGACAGCGATGTGGTCCTGGGCTATGCCTGGAACAGCTACGACCTGTACGACAAGACAGTGCGGGCCACGCCGCCCCTGCACAAGACCTTGCTCGGCGTCACGGACGAGACCGCGAGCCCCTTGCAGGCCGAGAAAGTCATCCGCGTCCAGACGGGGGCTTGGCTTTCTACCCCGTGGCCCAGACGGTGGCGCTCAGCAAGTTTCCGTACGGTAGCTACGTGCTGATCAAGGAAACGTACACACCCCCCGCAACCTCTCGGAACAACGCCGGCAGAGTGAGACTCCACAGTTCCCAGAGATGAAGGCCTGGGTGCCCCCCTGCGAGAGCCGGACCGGGGCCGACGACGACGAGAAGCTCCGCGCGGAGGCCAAGGCCGGCGGCCGAAAGCCGGGCTCGCGCTGGGAGCTGCCCGCCGAGTCGTTTTACAGGCAGGACGGCAACGATTTCCAGCGCAAGTTCGCGGCCGCGCAGTGCCCGGGAGCCCGCGGCCGCGGCAGAGAGCAGCGCCTGCTGCCGTGTGCACAGGCCTGGCTGCTAGCCGTGCTCGAGAAGAACGCGGGCGGGGAGGCTAAAGACGACGAGGAGTTGGTGAGCATGCTGCAGCGCCTGACGGACTGGTGGATCGACGTGCTCAAGGAAGACAGGCACCAGCTGGACGAAGGGTGGGTCTGCCTGGGGCAGGTCCTGGGGTACTTCGAGGACAAGCACGCCCTGGCAGTGAGGCTGACGCGGTCGACCAGGGGCCCCAGCCCCCTCCGCCAGACCAAGTAGTCGGCAGGGGGGCAGCAGCACGGCCGTGCCGCTGGTCGCTAGACTAACCGGGGGCCCCCCCTCCCCCGACAAGTTTTGGGCGCCCCGCGACCTCCCGGACGCGGCCGCACTATAGTTTCGCCGACAACCGCTGCAGGCGCTCCAACCTGGCCGTTAGCGGGGGTCGTGCAGCGCGCCGTCCACCGTAATGAGAGAGCTACAGTTTTTTCTTGGCCTAGAAAAATCTGGCTTATTCTAGGTTTGAGTGCCTGTCGTGCTTACGTTTTTCCTAAATCAAAAGAAAGTATCAACAGCTGATTGTAATCTTTGTTTTAGACAAGAAGAAAGGACCAAGCCTTGAGTATTTTTAAAATTGCATATTTCACCAACTACCAATAACGTAAGCCTATTCCTCTTCGCTGTCAGCATCAGAACAGTCATCCGCATAGTCCTCGCCCGGCGGTAGCTCGTGCAAGATCGACGCGGCACTAGCCAACGGCTTGTCCTTGATCCTGGCATACTCGTGCTCCCAAGCGTAAAACATCCGGCAGCCGGCCGGCATCTTCTGTCGGATAAAGTACATGCGGGCCATCGTCTCCCGGTACAAATCCCGGTTCAGGCGGCCGTGAAGCGAAGAGCGGCCCTCGGTATACTTGGGATGCCCAGGCGGAAAGCCGTGGTACGCGTTCCCGTGGAACTCGTACACACAGTTTCGGGCCTCGTCATAGCCATCCAACAGCAACTTCGTGCCCGGGACTCGGGCCTCAGAGCCCCGAGGCACGTCGGCCCCATTCACAAAGTGTTTGTGCTGTATCCGCCAGCCGGAGTTGGCCTGCTCTAACCTGTCCCACAGCCTGCACGCTGCGATCGAGCAGCCCGCGGCCGGCTTAGGAATCAGTCCGCGTGCAAACGCGTGCTCCGCGCACAGCCTCTGTTTGCGCACTTGCTCGTCCGCAAAGTTTGCTTGTTTCTTGGCGACGATCGGGCAGTCTTCACACGGAAACAGCGTCTCGTGGCAGCCGCGTGCCCGGGCGTGCTCTGCGCACAGCCTGTTACCCTTTGCGCCCTTGCTCGTTCGCAAAGACGGCTTGTTTCTTGGCGCCGATCGGGCAGTCATCGCACGGCCTTTGCACTTCGTGGCAGCCGCGCGCCTTGGCGTGCTCCGCGCACAGCCTCTGTTTGTACCCTTGCTCGTTCGCAAAGGCGGCCTCTTTCTTGGCGCCGGCCGGGCATTCCTCGCACGGAGACCGCACCTCATGGCAGCCCCGCGCCCGGGCGTGCTCCGCGCACAGCCTCCGTTTGCGCCCTTGCCCGTTCGCAAAGTTTGCTTCTTTCTTGACGCCGGCCGGGCATTCCTCGCACGGAGACCGCACCTCATGGCAGCCCCGCGCCCGGGCGTGCCTGTTGCAAAGCTTGAACCGTCCGGGGCGAGCCCATCTTCTGTCCAGTGAAGGCCGCGGACGACGGTCCCTTCGTTCTGCCAGCAACTTGTGCACGCGGGGGTCCAGTATGTCCAGCCGTGCGGCGGCTTGCTGGCCCGGCTGAAAAGAGCACCGCCGACACTTACTCGTAATTGGTAGTTACGCCCGCCTTGCGAATGAGCCAGCGCCTGCTCCGGTGCCATGGCGCTCGGCTGCGGCAGCCTCCCTTTTTTCGTTGGCTGCTTAGCTTCTTCCTGCACGTTCCTCTGCTTTTCTCCTTGCAGGCCTGCCGACGAGACAACGGAGCCGTGCCGCGCGCACAGCGTGGGCCACTCACGGTCCTGGCGGACCGTCGCCACCGTCGCGAGGTTTTCCTGCAGGTAGCAGTTTTCACAGGCGGGGCGGTCCGCCGAGGCTTGGCCTCCACGCCACTCCTTGAACACCAGCTGGCAGCCCTCGACGGCTTTGAACGCAGTCCCGTAGTGTTGCAGCAGATTGACCCCCGGCTTCTGC
This sequence comes from Paulinella micropora, assembly GCA_019918135.1. NCBI lineage: Eukaryota > Cercozoa > Imbricatea > Euglyphida > Paulinellidae > Paulinella > Paulinella micropora. The sequence goes on along the minus strand of WBZZ01003114.1, from coordinate 91,792 downwards.
TCCACGAACGGCTCGGCGCTGGCCAGGCGTTGGAGCCACAGCTGGACCGCGGGTGAGGGGAGCGAACTGGCCGTCGGGCTGTAGCCGTCGTCGTCGTGCCGCCGGCGTTTCGGGCTCTGGCTACCAGCCACCTCGTCTGCCCGCCCGCGTTTCTGGTGTCGCTGGCGTGACCGGCGCCGCGCGTGGCGCTGGCACAGCCTGGCCGGCCGCTCGGCTTCGCCGCCGGCGTCGGCCGCCCGCACGCGGCCGCGGCGCGTGAAGCACCTCTCGCACGCCGGCTGCCAGCTCTCGGCCGGGCCCGCCAGGCGGCACACCAGCCCGCCGTCGCGCACGCACAAGCTCGCCACGCCGACCGCTGCCACCGCGTCGTGGGAGCCGTACCGGCGCACGAAACTCCGCACGGCCCGGCTGTCCATCCAAAACTGGTCGAAGTCCCTCTCACCGTCCTAAGCCAGAGCAGCGGGTTCGTGGGAGACCGGGGGAGAGCCCGGGGGGATGTGTCTTTCTGGCCCGGGGGGTAGGGCAGGAGCCGCCCTCCCCCGCCCGTCTCCCGCCCCGCGCGCGTGGAGGGCTACCCCCCCCCCCCCCCCCCCCCCAGGCCCTCCCCCGCCGGCGCGCCGTGCCCCGACCCGAGGGTGGGTGCCGGGGGGATGTACGTGCCCGCGTCTCCCGCTCCCGTGGGGGGAGGAGGGACGCGCGACCGACGGGCCTCCCCCCTCTCTTCTTTTTCCTGTCCCCGCTTCTTCTATCCGGGCCGGGGCCCGGATGGCTGCCGTCGCTCGCGTCCGGGCTGGCGCTATACCAAACTCTCCGCCCTTGGGCTGTTCGGGGTTTAATTCCAGGAGCCAACGCGGGTCACAGACCAACCACGAGGGGGTCGTGGGAAGTGGAGGGTCCTGTCCCTTCCCGTTCTGTGGGGAAGAGGACTAGAGCTAGCCAGGGTGCACGAGTGCAGGAAGTTCATAAAACAGTTGTTCCACCGCTCCCTGTGTACCATGGAGGCACGCTAGTTCGTTTTCATGAAGGGCTCGGTCCCACAACCCACTCAGGTCCAGGCTGCCTAGTTTGGGCAGGAGGTCCAGGCCTGCCCGCAGTAGCCCCTCGCCCGTCAGTTGCCTACACCGTGCGAGATCCAGGTGCTTTAGGTTTGTTAGCCCTGCCAGGTGTAACAACCCGGCGTCTGTCAACTCCGAGCAACCGGCGAGGCTTAGGCGCTCTAGCTTGGTCAGGGTTTGCAAGTGTGCTAGCCCGCCGTCAGTTATCCGTTGACAATCGGTGAGATTCAGGCAACGTAGCGCACTCGACCTCTCCAGGGATTCTAAACCAGCGTCTGTGATCCCGTAGCAACGGGTGAGGCTTAGCTCCTCCAGCCTCTGTTTCGGCACGTGCACCAACCCGGTTCCCGTCAGCAACGGACAGTCGGAGAGGTCTAGCTCCTGCAATAACTTCAACTGCTCCAGTCGTTGGAGTTCCGTGTCCGTCAGCTCAGGGCACTCAGCAAGGTTCAGTTGCCGCAGCTGTCTCAGCGCCGCCAGAGGTTTCAGCTCGAGGTACCCGAGCCTGGCGAGCTTCAGCCGCTGCAGCTGCGTAAATCTGGACAAGGGTTCTAGGTCGCCTTCGTCGACCTCTCTAAAGCCGCTGAGGTCTAGCTGCAGCAGGCGTGGAAAGGTGTCGGCCAGGCAGGCTAGCTGCTCCGCGGTGAGAATAATCTTGTAATACTTGTTCGGGGAAGAGGGTTCCCCTTCCGTGCAAAGGAAGCGCTCCACTGTCACGCCCGCGAAGCTGCGCCTGCACGAGGCCAGGGCCTCCAGCCCCTCCCGCCCCAGCTGGAGCTCATTGAGGTGGACGCGGGCACTGCTCCAGGCGTCGCCGGCCACCACCAAGAAGGCCCGTGCCTGTGCCGGGGTTTGGAGGTCCAGCTGCGGGCACCGGAAGCCCGCCCAAAAGTCCGGTCGGCGCAGGAGCTGGGCCAGCTCGGGGGCAACCGCCGCCAAGCTAAGCAGTCTGGCATAGCCCAGCCGGTCCCGGGCGCGGAGCCAAACTGCAGTAAACGGGGGCTCCCCGGCGCCGCCGGCCGATTGCATCCGCGCGCGCTACCGAGGGGGAAAGGAGACAGCAAGGTGTGGTTACGTAGGGCAGTAACCACGTACACCTGCCCCTACGCGCGCTTCCTCCCCCCGGGCTGGCACGAGGGCCGGGTAAGGGGGGAGAGTGCGGGAGGGGGGGGGGAGGGGGAGCGTGCCGCACGCCCCTCGGCCCGCCCCTCGGCACGCCCCCCCCCCCCCGGCCTGCCCCCCCCCGGCCGGCGGCTGGGGGACGGGAGGGGCGGGGGGGGCTGAGCCGGGGGCGCCGTCGCTCGCGAGGCGGACGGGCCATCCCCCGCCCCCAAAAAAACCCCAGCGTTGGCGCGGGCATGGCGGCCAGCGCCACCGAACCGGCCGCCGACCGCGGCCCCTTGCAGTTGCCGGGCGCCGGGCCAGAAACCCGGCGGCCAGAAGCCCGGCGGCCCAGGCTGACGCGCCTGCAGGAAGAGGCGGTGCAGTATGCGCTGAGCAAGAGGGGCCGGGCGCTGCTGGCGCTGCCCCCGGGCCGGGGCAAAACCGCCATCGCGCTGCACATCCTGACGCGGCTGAGCCAGGAGCAGAGTTTCCCCGCCCTGGTGCTGTCGCCGGCCTCGAACTGTGCGCACTGGCTCCAGGAGGCCGACCGGTGGTGTGGCATGCGGCACCGCCCCGAGACCTACCGGCGCCTGCGAGACGCTCCGCCGCCCGGCGCCCCGGACCCACCCAGCCACGTGTGCGTCATCCAGGAGGGCCGCGACCTGTTCCCGCTGCCGGGCGCGCTGCTGTACATCATGTCGTACGAGATGGTCAGCGCGCTGGCCGCGGCCGGCCGCTTCCAGGGCCTGCGCCTGGGCTCGCTGGTGGTCGACGAGAGCCACCGCCTGCAGAACCCGCGCAGCAAGATTGCCTTCACGGTGCTGAGCCACTTCAACCAGCAACAGGTGCCCTTCTGTCTCTGCCTGACCGGGACCCCCGCCAACCGGACGCGGCACCTGTGGCCGCAACTGCGGCTGCTCTGCCCCGACAGCGTCTGGAACAAGCGCGGGCCCTGCATGCCGCGGGGCGCGCTGACGTACGAGGAATTCGTGTTGCGCTACTGCGGGGGGCAGTACGTGCGCCGGGGCTTCGACCGCGCCACGGGCCGGCCGATCCGGGTGCTGGACGCGGGGGGCTCCACGAACCTGGGCGAGCTGTACCAGCGGCTGTCCAAGCTGTGCCTGTTCACGGGGGACGGGCTGGCCCGCGAGTGCGGGGTGCAGGTGTTCGCCGGCGCCGACGACGCTCGCGCGGGAGGAGGCGAGTTCACGTTCAGGCGCACGGTCGTGGTGTGCGAGCTCCGGCACGCCCACCAGGCCCGCCTGGCCAGGCTGTGGCAGCAGGAAGCCGAGGCGGCGGCCCAGGTCACCGAGCTGCTGGGCGACGGCGGGGAATCCGAGCCCCCGGGCGCCGCCGTGCCGGCGGCCGCGCCGGCCGCTGGCGCGGGCTGGCAGGCGTGCCTGCTGGAGTTCGGGGGGCTGCCGGCCCGGGCGCCCCCCGCCGCGTCGGCGCTGGTGCCGGCGCGCAAGCGGCGGCGCCTGGAGGACGAGAGCGCCGCGCTGGCACCAGCGCCGCCCGGGCGCCAGGAGGAGGAGGAGGAAAAGAGCGGGGGGGCCGCGCCGGCGGCCGGGAGCGCACAACCCCCCTTCCGCCGCCTGTGCAAGATCCTGTCCTTTAGCCTGTACTACCAGGCCGCCATGCGGATCAAGGCCCGGATCGCGGCGCGCTTCTTCAAGCGGCACGTGCGTCCCCTGCTGCGCGAGCGGGCCCAACCCCCCCACAAGTGCCTGCTGTTCTGCCACAACCACAGCTTCGTGGAGCTGCTGCAGGGGCTGCTGCTCCAGCACACGTGGGACGGCGAGGAATTGCCGTAGTCACGGCTGTGTATATAGGAGCAATGTCCATAAACTATTGGTATGTACCTGTTTCGGGTTGCCGGATAAACGGGATCCTGTGCATTACAACAGCTAACAACAACACAGATCAAATCCCCACGGTGTCAACTAGCGCTTCGCTGCAGCCAAGCCCCACACCGTCATTTCCCGAATACAGCACAACGCAAACGGAACTTGAGGACTGGTGCCTGCAAAAACCTCTAGACAATTCGGGCATGATTCTGCCTTTTATTAACAATAATACTGCAGAATTGTGCCTATCCGAATTGCGGGACGAGATCCCATTGCTACAGCTACTGAAAACGAAATTCGATCAGCCCGACATCGAGTATGGTATTTACAATGTCTTACTTTTTTTACGAGAGACTATGCAGAAAGATGGTCCACAGAAAAATCAGCCGAGGGCGCAGCCGAGAGCACGAAGAAGAGCAAATTAGTCAGAGAGAAAAAGAACCAATCTAATGACACTGGATACATGACGCGTGCCAAAAAGAAAGCTCTAGAGGAGGAAGAAGCAAATAGTCTTAACAGTAGTGGATCAGAGACTTTAGCGGCTGTTACACCAGAGGAGGCGGTCCAGCCTCGTGCCAAAGATTTGGCGGCGGCTATGCAGCCCCAGCGTGCCGGGGGGCAGATCGAGACTTACGATGTTTCTTTCGGACCCATCTCGCGCCAACCGCCGCGCACTACCCCAGTGCTGTGCCTGCGCACGCCAGCTGACTGGAACATCTATCTGGAGCTCGTGCTAAATGTGTCCTACATAAATCTAAGCCCGGCCGCGCGCCAATGGCTAGAAAAATTACGTGCGAGCGCAGTGCTATGATTAAAGCAGATATTTTTACGGTAAAAAGTGGTTTGGGGGGAGGGGGGGGGAGGAGGGAGGGGGGGGAGGGGGGTTGGTCTTGGAAGCAAGGAAACGAACAGCAGAGAGCGGGGGGAGGAGGCGGGGTGGGGGGGGGGGGGGGATTTGTGTGTGGTGCACACGCGCTAAGCTCGCAACTTCGTAGCTCCGTAGTGATCCAGCAGCGGCAATAACCACTGCTGCCCCGACCTGGGGAGCTGCCGGGGGCTGCACCTGCGCTCGAGCATTTTGTAAGTAGTCCAAGCGTCCTGTGACCGCAGCCGCAGAACCTGCCGCGAATCGATATCAGGCCCTGGTTCGTAGAAGGTGCAGGGCGAAAACGTGATCACGCACGAGGTTAGCGATTCCAGGTTGTTGTTACGTGCCGGGCGCTGAACAGCTGTGTGTGTTTCTGCTCCGTGCGACAGTGCTGGTTTAAGCTGGCCGGGGCGAGGGAGCGGCCTAAGTTCTTCTTCTGCAAGGACTTGCGTAACGCCCTCAGATCCCTTATCTTTGGAATCTAAGGCTTTAGACACTTGGTGTTTTCCATCTCGGGCTGCGATCTCAAACTGAGAATTTACCTCACCCGGTCCTGTTGGCAGAATTGTTACGACGCTGTTGTTGAAGTACGGCCTACGGCTTTCGTGTGTACACCAGCCTGGCAAGGTGCCTGGCAAGGTGCCTGGCTGACACCTTTTCCCCCCCTTCCCATGCTTCCATATCCTCCCCCAGTCCTCTCCTTTTTTTTTCTCTTTTTTTGGTTGGTCGCCAGAAAATTAATTCAGCACCCGTTCAGAGCTGTGAAAAATATCCCGACAAGCGAAAAAGAAATGTGTGCGTATCGAGAAGACCGCCCCCCCCCCCTTCCCACCGTAAATCCCTTACGCTACCAACAAGTTTAGAAACAATTCTTTGAAAAATGAAAGACCCTGACCCCCTTTGTGGGCTGTCCTGAAGACAAGAAAGTCGCGCCGTAGTTGTACAACTTTTTTTTTTAATTAAAGGTAAATTAATAATTTGTTTATGCTAAATTTGCTTTTGTTTTTTGTTGTTTCGGTTCCTTTTGGTTTTCAATGTCAGTCTCCAAGCAGCTGTGACGCCGATCTTTCCAAGTACGAGTCGCAAACTTGTTCTCTAAATTCATCTACCAGGCCAGCGCTTGTTAACCTTGGGTGTAGATTTCGTTGCAACCATGACGTTAGTGTACTCCATGTTTCTTCGCTAGTGACCTGGTGGTCTAAGAGCAGGGTTTGCAGTTTAGGTAGCTGGAGCAGCAGCTCTGGTTGCTGCAAGCCGGCAATTACGTCGTTATCTCTTCCAATCAGCGACAGTAGCTGCAAGTTGTTCCAGCGTAAATCGGCCAGTACCTGTAGCCCGACTTCACTTCCTGACCAGAGGCTGTCTAGCGCCAGCACTCGTAACTTGAGGCCAGTAGGGAGATGATCAAGAAGGGACCCGCATCTCGGATCTCGCACTCTTAGCTGCCTGAGCTGGGGGGCGTCACCCAGGAGCGTGACATCACCCCGCTCTTCGCCGCGCAGGCAATAGTCAAGGTGCAGTAGTCGCAGATGCTCGCGGTTCAGGTGTTGGAGCACATCGAAGTTGATGTGCGGGAACCCCTGTAGCCTCAGAGCTCGCAGTCTTAGTTTCCGTAGACTGGGGCAGTCCTTGAGGTCGTGACTGCTCAGGTCGTGGCCGCGGTGGGCGTCTTCTGTTAGGCCGAGCTCTTCCAGAGCAGTCAGCGCTCGCAGCACAAGCTCCAACGAAGCTGCGCCTAGACGGCAGCCATGGAGTGACAGCTTTTTCAACGTGGGCTGCATGTTGGCCAGGTTACTGGCTAGTTTGGAGCGCAATTTCTGGTCGAATGCTGGGTCGCGTCGGTCTCTCCTCAGGCGCTCGAAGGAGACGCTCAGTCGCGCAGCTCCGGTAGGCAAAGCAGCTCTGTCCTGTCTTGTCGCAAGTACCGGTAGGCGCTGACTGTGTCGCCTTGAAAGTGCAGTGCCCTAACTTGAGTGGGCCAGTTTATAAGATTCAGCTGTCCATGATCAATGATCAACAAGTCGGCGCGCACGCCGCTTAGGTCTACCCGAACCATGTCCTCTTTCGAAAGCTCTAGGCGTGCGAGATCGAGTTGCTCAAAGTGTAGCCCGCCAGCAACTTGACATCATGTTCTGGACTTTCTAAGTGGCAGGGAAAGAACGTCACTTTCGCTTTTGCCCACACTGGCCTCCAACGCTGGAGCATGATCTTGCAGCCTTCGTTAAACAGATTCAAACTCTTTGTGAATTCTAAGCTGGACCAGACGTCGCTGTTTGTAAGAAACAACCTGCGCAGAGACTTAGAGGCAGAGGCCACGCACAGAACGTCTGGAAGCTTGAGGCGGCTGAGCACGCAGGGCCATATATCAGCCGGCAGCATCTCTAGCCACGCCTAGCAGGAAGGCAAGGGCGACAGGTAAAAAGAAAAGCCAGCAAACAACAACAACAACAACAACAACAACAACAAAAATTAGCAACTAAACCTGTGGGGGTTCGCTGCGCGCTGCTGTGGCTTGGCTGTGGCATAAGACATTTCAGCATGACCGAGCAAGCGCCAACCCAAACAAAAATAAAGAACAGAAATAATCAGGCACGAAAAAGCACGGACAAAGGGGAGGGAGGGGGGGAGGGAACCGAGAGAATTGTACTTTATGGTCTCTGATGCGCCGGTACGGCACATTTTGGCGGCCGGGGGGCCGGCTGTTGAGCTCTTGTCACACATAGCAGTGCTGCCTTGAAAAAATCTTACACAATTCTCCTAATTTCTCTTGTTTAAACGCTAGCACTACCGAAAGAGACTCCAAGAAAGAAACAAAAAGCCTAGCAAACATTTTTTAATGCATTGGGAAGAAAAAGGGGAGGGTATGGTGCAATTTAGGGGCAGGCGGGGGGGCCGGGGGGGGGGTTGAGGTTCGATCTCTACCCCCCGGCCCCCCCCCCCCGCGTCTTTTCCTAGTACCTCTTTTATTCCGCTCGTCCCTTTTTCTTTTTTTTTCTATGCTTGCTTTTCTCTCTCTTTCTCCCTCTCTCTCTCTCTCTCTCTCTCTCTCTCTTTCTTTCTCAGCCCACACCAACCCAAGCAAGCCTGGTAGATAGATGAACGGCCCGCGGTGCTCGGGCAGAAAGCGTAAAAAAGAGCGCTTTCGCCCAGCCAGCAACAGCTACCAGCAGACGTGGTCCGGCTGCTCCTTGCCTTTCTGCCGCACCTGGAATTGCTGTTGTCACGAGTGTGCCGCGGCGGGCTCTGGGGCTCCGACCGTTGGTGGCCCACGGAGCTGGTGCTGCCCTGCCTTCCACCTAAAGCGGCGTTGCTCGCGCTGCGCGCGCGCGGCTCTTCGATTACCGAGGCGGTGGTGGACACCGCGGCGTTCGAGGGTTCGGGGACACTTGCGGAGTGCGCCGACTGCCTGCATGGCGTTCGCTCGCTGCGGCTGGTGTCATGGAGGAAAGAGGCGTGCGCCGACGACATTCGGGCCCTGGCCGGCCTCACGAGTTTGGAGCAGCTGTCGTTCGAGTACTGCCGGGCCTTCGCGGAGGCCGTGCTATCGCCGCTAGCCGCGTTGGTCCGGTTGCGCCGGGCTCGCTTCTTTAGGTGTGGCTAGCTGCCCGCCCTGGACTGGCTCGTGCAGCTCCCCGCGCTGACGGAGCTCGACCTGTCGGACTCGTACCAGCAACGCGACGGGGTCGACGCGCTGCTGCGGCTGCTGCCCCGCCTGCGCGCGTTGTCGCTGCCCGACTACCGGGGGCACCGCTGTCCGGAGGGCCTGGTGGAGCTCTCGGAGCTCAGGAGCCTGCGGTTCCCCACGGCACGTGCCGTGTGCCGGACCGCCGTGCCCGTGCTGCGGCGCCTGAGGCACCTGCAAGAATTGTGCCTCGAGTACTCTGCGGTCGAGGCGCGGGACGTGGCGGACCTGCTGGCCTGCCTAGCGCGTTTGCCCGAGCTACGGAGCCTGGCCTGGCACGACACTTACGGTATGCTGGACTACTCGTGCGCAGACATTAGCGTCAGGCTGCGGGTTGAGAGCCTGACACTCTGCAACGCGGCGCTGCGCTCCTCACGCCTTTTCGGCTGCTTACCCAACCTGCGCGCGCTGACTTTCACCAAGGCGTTGTTCTTGCAGGAGCTGGACCACATTGCGGCTATGGCCGAGGACGTCGTGCTGTCCGACTGTCTTTGTCTGCGCGGGCTGCGTTTCGGCAGCGCGCCCAGGCTGCAGACGTTAACGATCACCGACTGTACAGCTGAGCTCGACCTGTGGGCCATGGGCCCGACGCCGCGCCTGCGCGAGCTGACGCTAGAGAACGTGGCGGGCGTCGCGAACTTGTGTGCGCTAGCGGACAGCCCCGCGCTGTCGAGCCTGAGCCTCAGCGGGACGCCGCTCGATCAGCAAAATAACAGGGACTTGCAACTCTTGCAAAAAAGAGTCCCTTGCAAGTTTTTAGGGTGCTCATTCGTAGCTGCTTGCGGTCCTTCCCGTCCTCCCTCCCCACCACCCCTCCCTCCCCAAACTGTTGGTCCCGGCAAACATACACACACCAAAAAAAAGAAATGTCAGCACTGGCCCTCTCCCCGGACCTTATTTTTAGCGGTTGGGGGGGGGTACCTCACCTGTGGCGGCAGCTGCGTGAAAAGGAATGTACTTTTGCTTTCCTTCCCCCCACCCCCCGCACCCCTCACAACCAATCCAAAACTTTTGTGGCAACGTCAAGACAAAAGGAATGGCCACCTCCGAAATCGAAAGACATTAAAAGAAAGGAGACATCAAGGAAAAAAACAAAAAAGAAAAGAAAAGAAAAAAAAGGTAAGGGGAGAGGGGAACTGCAGACAAAGCGATGTCCACGCCGCCGCCCAAACGCATCAGGCTCGACAGTCCGCCAGTGCAGACCGCTCTTCGGAGCCGGCCCGCTCTTCTGAGCCTGCCCGTCGACGTCTGGGAGCTGGTCTGTGCCCTGGTCGGATAATCCGTCGTGGTTGTTCGCGGTCTGGTTTTTTGTCTGCAAGGACGTCAGAAATAACGGTTGCCCCGTGTCGTTTCCTGCGCTACGAATGCGTTCGGACCGTGCGCAGGTCCCCACGGCTCGATGGAAGGATTGGAAAGAGATCACTTGCCTGACTATCGACGGGAACGAGACCGCCCCGATCCTGCGAACTATCAAAGAGAATAAGACTACCGTACAAACTATCCTGATTGACATAGTCACAGACCAGGACCTAAAAGAGGCCGCAAATATCAACGGCTTGCAGGGCTTGGGCAACATTTACGACATAACCCCGCTTACTGATGTCAATGACGTACCCGCGTTGATTCCGTGCAAGAGCTGGCTGAGCAACTGCCATATCGCTACCGAGGAAGCACTCATTCCGTACCGAAAAGAAAAAAAGCCACACACATTGGTTTTGAGCTTTAGGCAAGATGAAGCGTTGAACGCCAATCTTTGCAGTGTCTTGCAAGAGATGACCGATCTGCGACAGCTCGACCTGTCCTACAGCTGCGTCCCCAGTGAGTGATCTTGGAGCTGGATTGCGACACTAAAAGAACTGCGGTGTCTAAATTTAAATCGCTGCGAAGGGCTCACTGACTCTGCCCTGGGGAACTTGTCCAGCCTTCGCTATCTCGAGTATTTGTCTTTGTATGCCTGCGTCGACCTTCGCATAGCAGGGCTAACGCGGCTTTCACGCCTGCATAAGCTTAAATATCTTAACTTAGCTTGTTTGCCTGTACCTGATCTCCAGTTTGTCAAGGACATGATCAAGCTGCAGGAGCTCATCGTCTCTAATTGCCACGTTAACAATGACGCGCTGCGGCATCTCTCCGACCTGCAAGACCTGCGGGTCCTAGATCTTTCGGGCAACGAAAACATAACTGACGCGGGGCTCGCCGATGTGGCACGACTGAAACGGTTGCGAGACCTAGATCTGGGCTCCTGTCACCGCATTACCTCTGTCGGGTTACAACAGTTCTGTGGCCTCGGAGGCTGCCTGCAAAAGCTGCGTCTATTCGGCTGTGCGATCGACGAGTTCAAGTATTTGTCTGGGCTTGGCGCGCTACAAGACCTTTCGCTGGACCTCTCTAAATTGACTGGCGATGAACTTGCTCATCTGCCGAGCCATTTGCAGAGATTGAGCCTCACAGGCGGCCCACGATTCGACGGAGAGAAACTCAGGCACTTGTTGCGCGTGCCAGAGCTGCAGCAACTGTGCGTAAAGGGCTGTGCAAATCTGGCTTCTTTATCTATCGTGCATTTGAGAGCCTTACCAAACCTGCGAGACCTAAGTTTTACTAATTGTTCCGGGCTTGATGACGACGTGTTTGGGCACTTTCTGCAAATGGAAAAATTACAGAAACTATATATCTGGAGATCTCAAAAAATAAGTAGAGAGGCAATTGAGACTTTCGGACGAGCGCGCCCTGGTTGCGACTTCAGTGCAGATAGGCATGTATTCGGCTCAGAAGGACACCAGAGCAAAAAGTCACTGTCACACTTGTTCAGAATTTTGTACTGAGCTAAACTGCCTTTTTCTTTGCTTTCAGGTTGAAGTAAGAAATTTATTGGGTTTTAATTAAGAAACGTTGCAAAAAACATTTGTTTGGTTTGGCACACAAAGAAACAGGTGTCTGTTTCCTAGATGTCCGAGGCTTCTTTTTCGTCAAAGCCACATGGACATTCGTCCCCATCTTCGGGATTGTTAAGTTCTCCACAGTTTTTGCGGTCGTAGTAGCAGCAACTCTCGCAGCTGATCTCTCAGATTGACGCCATGGCTGCCTCGTGAGACTATGCAATTCTGCTTGCACCCAACAGTGCTTGCAGAAGCAGGTGATTCTGTTCGCGAAGCTTGTCTTCGCTGCACTCCGCAACCTCTTTGCAAAGCTTCAAGCGTTTTTCCTCGGAGCCGGCTATTTCCTCGTAGTGCACGCGAAACTCTTTGCCCTGCCGACTCCAGGCCTCATTGACAGCCTCATTGCCGCGCTTGACTAACATGATCTTATTGGCGCTTGAGGCGGCCTTGGCATCCTTTGGCTTGTCGGTGCGTGCTCTTTTACTCATACCTATTTGACAATTCTCGACAACATATGTACAAATGTCCTGACTTTTTTCTTTTGTTTTTGGAGTCACACGACAAAGACAAAGGATACATATGTATGTATATATATAGATAGAGAGAGAGAGAGAAAAGAGGGAAAAGAGAGAGAGAGAGAGAAATAAAAAAGCTAATGCAACACAAGCTTGGTTGTAACTCGGGGGGCACGACACAATCCAAGAGAACATGCACAGAATACACACACAGACACACACACAAAAGCACGTTACACACACAGACACACACACAAACGCACAACGTTACACACACAGACACCCACAAACGCACACGTTACACCCACAGACACACACACGCACAACGTTACACACACAGACTTCCACACACGCGCAAGTTACACACTGACACACACACAAACGCACAACGTTACACACACAGACACCCACACACGCACACGTTACACCCGCAGACACACACACACACACACACACGCACACGTTACACACGAATCTCATAGATCACACACACACACGCACACGTTACACACGAATCTCATAGATCATACACACACATGCACACGTTACACACGACTCTCATAGATCGCACACACACACACACACACACACTCTTGATGATACAAACAATCCGACAATAATGTACACACTTATTGCCAATAGCACAAAACTGATTTTATACCAAAACGTCCAACACGAAAAGTGGATAGCTTTGGTTTTTTTTAGAGGCCCCCCCCCCCTCAGACCCATCATATTGCGCAGGGTGCACTTCGGTGGCACCGACTACCGGCATAAAATCCTTGGGCTCGATGCGGCAAAACACCAAAAGCAAACACATAAAACTATCGCGGACAGATTACGCCTGCACACACACACACACACACACAAGTACACACATACAGATACACACACACAAGTACACACACATACAGATACACACACACACAGAATCACACACATACAAATACACACACAAAATCACACACACACAAAATCACACACACACACAATCACACAACATCATATACAGCCACAACAAAAACCTGGTTTTGTGCATGAATCAAAAATCGTGATTTGCGTGATTAGGTGTGCGTGTGAGTGATCTGATTTGCGTCATTTGGTGTATGTGGTTTATATATATGATTTGTGTGTGATCTGATCTGATTGGCGCAGATTTGTGTGATTTTTGTGTGTGCGATCTGCATGACTTGTGTTGTGACTCAAGTGTGCGTTATGTGCCGATTTCCTCAGTTTGCACATGAGTGTTTTATCGACTCTTCTCCTCCCCCCCCCCCCCCCATTTGCCTTCCTGCAGCCCACTGTTATCCACAATAACAACATCAACAACAACAACAAAGAAAAAAAAACAAGACTATTCCAGCGTAAAAAGCAAAAACATCCCAGGAGTTTTTTCATTTTGTTAAATCTTTCCCCTCCCCACCCCCCCTCTCCCTTTTTCTTGCGTTTTTTCCCCCACCCCCACTTTTTTTGCCTGCCTTCATGAGGAGCCTTTATATATATACATATATAGCCACTCTTGCTCTTTGAAACAAGATTTAAAGTAATCATTTAAAACACATACAAAGAAAAGAAATCCTGGACCCCAAAGAAATATTTATATACCTATAAATTCAAAAAAACGTTATGGACACGTAAAGGTGCCTTCCGGCTGTGTCTCCTGCGAGTAACTTGTTTTGCTTAACCCTCTAGGTATGGACGAAGAAAAAGATCTCTATAAATGGGTGCAGCAAAATCTTTTCAGCGGTAGGAAATCGCACGCACAAGACATGGGAGAAGTGTTTGCGATCACTGGCAAGTACTGTGCCATTTCTTCTCAAAAAGCAAGAAATCGCTAGAGGACTTTAGAAAGGTACAAACCTGCCTTCTTTTGTTAATTAAAAAACACACGACAAGAACCCTCCTTGCATATTCTTTTTTCTTCTTCTTTTTTGTTTTCTCTCTCTCTCTCTCTCTCTCCCTCTCTCTCTCTGCTAGGATGAACATGCAGGGGTGAGAGACAGTGCCTGCATAATCCGAACGTCGTACCAATCTTTCCGAAGAGGGTCCTTTACGCGTAGTGAAGCGCGGCCCCGGAGGCCTGCCCAGACGACCCCTCCTGTGCGGAGCAGCAAGCCTCCAAAACAAAAAAAACGTCGCTGCGACATTTCGGACGATCAATTAACACTTTGGCATGCTTGGGCGCGGGGTTTCGACGGGAAGTGCATGTCATGATGCAAGCCGAAGATAAAGAAAAGCTACAGAATATAACACATCAATCACTCGTGTCTTTTCTGACTGACATTGAGGCAAAACAAGAGGCCGAAAGGTTGTACAATCAATATCACCAGGAAAACGCAAACGTTGGTCTCGCTCGCTCTATCGCCTCTCGTAGTAACGCGAGGGAATGCTCAGATACATCGCCCCAATCACAGCCGCCTCCGTCTCAATCTCAACCGCCGCCGTCGCAACCCCCGTTGCACGATCCGGTAAACATGTTTTTTTAATCAAGTAATTTTTTCTTTTGATTTGCAAAAAGACAGTGAGAGAGAGAGTGAGATCACCAGCGCATCTTTTCTTTTTTTTCTGTGACATTTAGGATCTGGATGCACGTACTGCGCTCTATTTAGGGGGGACGCGAGGACAGAGTTTGCATGGACAACGCTAAAAATTTGGTCCGCTTGATTTTTGGGTACTCCAAACGGAAGCGAACAATAAAAAAAAAGTTTTTATAATAAAAAAATTGCTACTGACTCTTTTTAATTGTCAGAAAAAAATTGGGGTCGTCTTAGACAGGTTCTACGTATCGTTCGATGGCCCGGCGGCACAGGGGGCATGCCGTGAGCTGTGCCGCGCATTCGGTGCAGAGCTGCGCGTGGCCGCACGGGAACAACACCGCCAGCCGCCGTTCGCCGGAGTCGAGATCCTCCATACACACGACACAGCATAGCTGCCGCAAACGCTCGTGCTCGCTCGCCAGCTTCCGTCGCAGCTCGTCCGCGGCGGCCAGCGCCGCCGCCAGGGCGCTGACGTCCTCGCCGTCGGCCCACTGCAGCGGGTCAATGGCCCGCAGCAGCCGGATCGCCGTGGCGGAGCCCCTCCCGTCGTCCGGCTGCAACGACTTTTCCTTGGTGCATCCGGCGCAGACAGCGCCGCGATTTGCGCAGCTTCTGCTCCAACGATTGTAGTTGCTGCTGCTTACGGGCCACGTCGCCCGACAATTCGTGCGCGGTTGCTTCTTCTTTGGCCAGCTCGGCCCGCACGTTAGACAGCTCTTGGTGCTTGGCCCCAAGCCGCACGCAGTCGGCGCAGCGGTCCCGCTCTTCTTCTTCCAGGTCGCTATCGCCGTCGCTCTCCGCCCGTTCCGAGTCGTTCGCTATCTTATGCAGGAAAGCTAGTGTGCTGGCGGGCGTGGTGTGTCCGGTCGTCGCCAGCCGGGGCCTGACCTTGCACCAGACGCCCCATGCCACCTTCAGCTCGGGTGCCCAGCTTCCGAGCCAGTTGGCGCCCAGCGCGGCGGGGCCGAGCAGCGCGGCCGTGCACAGTAAGGGCGGCACGGACGACAGCACGACCGAGAACTGGGATGGCTGGTCAGCACGGGGGTGCTGACGCGACCCTGTTATGGGACTGTGAGGCCTGGCGTTCTGCTGGGCCATCGAAATCGTGCCCTAGGTTGTCAGCAACGTCGTCTTCCAGAGCGGGTGGCTCTCCCTTAACTGGGTTGGCAACGCCGGACAGCATATCGGGAGGGTGGCGGGGCGGCGCCGTGCCAGGCGCCGGTGGGTGAGGCCTGTTTAAAGTTTTTATATCTAGAGGAGGCGGGCGCCTTGTCGGCGACAGAAGGCCGTGCTCTAACTCTGAGCTGTTCGCCTTTGGGGGTAGCGGTAGCTTGCGAGGCAACACAGGGACGGCAGCGCTTAACGTGCCCGTTCCCAAATCTGCTGAATGCAATTTGGGTAAAGGTGGCAGTGTACGTTGCCGGTGTAGCGGGGCGTCCGTCGTGTCCGAAGCTAGCCCGGCGGAAATGCGGCGCGGAGGAGGGGCCCTCGGAGGAGGGAGGGGCGGGGCGGGCGGCACGGCCCCGCCGCCCAAATGCTCTTCTGTAGGTGAGCTAGCGTTCGGCCCGTCCGCGCTGTCGTTGGTAACAAGCGGCCGCGGCTCGGAGGTGCTGGCCGTCAAGCTGTCCCAGGAATTTCTGTTAGGCGTGGAAATCGGCGAGGGAGTCGGCGAGGCGTCAAGAGCGGCGCCTGACCCACGGACCGCATTCATGAGGGCCCCGCTCTGCTTGCTATCTAAATCATAGACCCCTGTAGCGCGCAGCAGGGCCACCCAGCTCTTGCAGAACCCCGGCGGCACGTGCAGCAGCAAATCCGTGCCCTGTGCTTCTGAATCATCGTCCTGCCCAAGGTGTTTCAGCCTAAGCTGGGGCTGGCACTCGGGCGCCTGCTCGGGCGGGGTCACAAACCGCAGGTTGCGCTGGTGCATGAACAGTCTGACGCCTACAGCCAGCGGTCTGGCGCTTGCGGGGCGGTCCGCCGCGCCATCTACGGGGTGAGGGGAGAGATGGGTGGCAACGCCCTGATATGCGGTTCTGAACTGCTGGCCGAACAGAAGATTATGCAGTCGAGATAGATGAAGGCGCGCGCTTCCCGATAGGACGCGCCGTGGCGCCCGCCGGGCTTGTCAAGACTAAAGAAAAGCAGGCCAAAGCCGCTGGGATACTGCTGCTGGTTTGACAAAATGTACAAACTGCGCCAGCCTCCGGTAGATATGATCGAACAAGCCCTGTTCCGCAAGGCGTTTCGCGGACGCTAGCGACAGGCGCAGGGCGTCTCCGTCCGGCAGGATCTCCCGAAGGCCCCAACGCGCCAGCAGTTGCACGTACGGGTAGCTAAGGGCTGCGGCGAGGTCTTGGTTGTGGACCATGGTCCTGACGGCTCGCAGCCAGGCCTTGCCCCTGCTCGAGGCAGCAATGACGGTCTTGATGCACGTCATATGCGTGTCGGTAGCTGCGTGCCAGCGTGTAAAAGAGTCCAGGCGCGGGATAATTTCGCGCTGCATTACCTGCGCTTCTTCATGGCTGAGGGAAGTTTGGGTGAGAATAGTGCTGGCGACGGTGTGCAGCGACGCCAGCAAGGACTCGTAGATGGAAAAAACAATACTGCCCCCGTCACGGTGCCCCTCCACGAGCACGCGCGTTAGGGGTTGGACGTACAAGCATTGTAGCCGGCAGTATTCAGTAATGAAGCCCAGTGCCCACACCCTGAGCCCGCCCACCCTGGTGTTCATGCACCTGACCTCCCCTGTTCCTCCCTCACGCAGGGGTCTCCGACTCTTCTTCTTCTGGTAACTCTGAAGAAGAAGGAGAAGATTCCGAAACCCCTGGTTCAGACGAAGAGTCTGCTACTCTTAATGAAGAGGAAGGTGAGGAGGGAGTAGGGGAAGTAGGTTACATCAATCACATGTTGAGCATAAACATGATACAAAAAGAGGAAACGGATGACGAAGAGACGAACATCTCATTTGACACTAGCACACCTCCTTCCTCTTTTGACACACTCGCTTCGCCACCACACACATTAGCATCGAGAGGAGAGAAGAAGAGAGAAAGCGACAAGCAACCTCATGGTCTTAACATTCATCCCTCTACCTCTGAACCACAGACCATCCATCTCCTGAAAGACAACCTCTTTGTCACTCCCCTCGACATGGCGGCGACCCCACACCTCTAGGAGTAATTCATTCCATGGAGGATGGATGGGGACTAACACGTGTCGAGGGGGGTTACAAAAAGGTCCTCATGAAATCTCGTGTCACTACCCCAAACCACTTACGGAAGAAGGAGGTCCCCTCCTCAATCTATGGGCACAACCTCTCAGGAAAAGCACTGTCCCAGTTTCAGCCGCAAAACAGTGCGAGGGATTCAATAGGAATGGCGTCCGGTGCTCTTGGAAAGTTGGGGCCGCTCGGGGAAAGAAAACAGGTGGTCAGTGTGCTGCTAGGATGGAGGTATATGGGTGTAACTTCTGTTTGCATCATGTTAGTACAGAACAGACGAGAGGAGATTTGTTGGCAGTCAGAATTGAAAGGAGGAGCATCCCTTTCAAAGGTACTCTGATGTTGGCCCTATGGAGTGGATTCTGAGAGAGTGAGTTAGGGTAGAACAGAAAGCCCACACTACCTCATCCAATCTGTCTGTGCAGTCCCCTATCACCTCATCACACAGAACCTCCTCTATTCACAGTTCACACCCCAAACCATCTCCACCCACAGTCCATACACTCCCTACTACACCTGTACAGCTTCGAATCCAAACGTCAAAAGGGATAAGAACGCTGAGGGTGTAGTAGGGGGAAAGAAGGGAGGGAGGGTTGAGGGGGAGACGAGAACTGATGAAGATGATGACGATAGTGATACCAATATTCCCCTCCGAGACTTCCTTTCCCCGTCTAAACCATCTGTACAACAGTGATACCAATATTCCCTCCTAGACTTCCTTTCCCCGTCTAAGCCATCTGTACAACGCTCAAACTCTAAGAAAGAAATTAGTGAGAGTGAGGAGGATGGGATAGAGGGGGGTCAAGGAGGAAGTGTAAGGGAATAAACCCCACCTCACCACACCTTGCACCCTGTGAATTGGACCATGGGATGGATAGAGAGTAGGAGAGAGCTAGGATCAAGAACGACCCTTCTATTGCGTGGCGATGGGAAGAGGGGGAGATGATGATAATAGGAGGCAATGGGGAAATACCAGTCATTGGAGAGATAAAGAGATTGGTAGGAGCACTAGTCGAAGGTGCGAAGGAATTGGAGGTGAGGTATTCTCTCATTACAGGGAAGAATGGGGAAGTCAACGAATTCTATATGGATCTCTACATAGAAGCACGCGGAAAACTCATTCTTATGTCTCAGATAATAGTCTAACTCAAGCCCAGATGCAAGACATTTGACGGTGAACTTGTACTTTTTCCCGTCCCACTATAAGGTATTCCACCAACCCTGAGTATCCATTGTTATGTGGACCCCAGGGTGGCGTTCTACTGCATGGTGCTTGTCTTTGAAATGGGGCACTCTCTTTATCTTATTCCTTAAGCACCATTGGCATCTCATTACTCGTTCCCTCCACTCCCTCCCCACTATCTTTACTCCCATATAGTTAGCCATTCGCTCCGTGGCTTTTACCCCTCTGTGCTTACACATATGATGGAACACAGTGGCATGTATGTTTTCATGATAGTGAGGACGAACGACAGGACATAAAGCTTTACTACCCAGCGCTTTATCTCCCTTACTCTCAGCCCTCTCATCTTTCTCATGATCTATCTCAGTAGAGTAGGGTACGTATGTATTAGGTACGTCACATCGCCAACCACAGATACACGGTGACAATAAACAGTATACGTCATGATATATAGGTGGGTTCGTTTTCTGAGAAAGATGAGAGGTGGGTTGTCAAGCTTGTCCCCCCGGGTCCGACGCGACACTGTCATCATCGTCGGGCTCGGGGGTCTCACTTGTAGTGGTGGGCATAGTAGTAGATGGACCTGTGGGCTCATACAACTCGAAAGGATTGAGAGGCGGGGTGCCCGGAGCATCAAACACCGTCAAGTGGTTTGGGAGTGCTGTCCCACTAGCCACGATTTGGTCTTCCGTAAAATGAATAGGCTTCCTGAGCACTATCACTTGATTGTTTTGGTGTATGACGGCAAAACCCTTACAAACCCATGCAGAAGTAGCCACTAACCCGTACTTTAGGTGCGGTGTGGGCATCAAGGACATTGACTTCTTCCCCGTGAGCTCCCGACAGATTCATTAAAGCTTTCCCTTTGTACTCGGTTCTAATGCTTCCTTTTGCTATGCGGAATTTCTGCGGAGCTCTCTTAAGGCTAACAAACGTAGACCTATCTGGGGACTGTGTTTCGCTTGCACCACTATCGTCTACCCACACTATATTGCTGCTGTCAGTTCTGTGGTCAGAGTTATTGTCCATCAACATGATAGAGCATTCAGACTGAAAGTATGGTTTGTCTTGTTCGGGGTATGAAGTGGTGGTGTCTGTGTCTGATGGGCTTTGGGGTTCGTCTTCTTCTGGAGGTGTCACTCCACCCAACACATCCTCGAGATCCTCTACCTCCTTTACCATGTAAGGGAAAGAAGAAATGATGCCTCGTGCAAACGGGTTGTTGTGTTTGGTAGCAAGGGTAAGGACGCAATCGTGCATAGCGTAATATAATTCTGTATAGAATTCATCATATTCCTCCTCCTGGCTCGTAATCAACCCGTCTGTCACTGTTCTACTCTTAAGCCCCTGATTGAGAGCAGTAACCAAGCGTTGTATTTCTTCGATGGGGGGTAGTCCTCCACCTTTTAACACCCGCTTTCCGTCCCTTACCCAAACGTTACTATCCTCAGCTCTACCTGGCTCTCCTTCTTGCATGATCTCTGGGGGTCAAAATAAAGGTGATGAGGATGTATCAGATAGTGCAGTGGTAGGTTGAGAAGACGAAGTGTGGATCAAAGTTGGTACAGACAAAGTAGGTACAGACGGTCTACCCTCTACTGCCCCCCCCTACTCCTACTCCCCCTACTCCTACTTCTCCTACTTTCACTCCTACTCCCCCTGCTCCTACTCCCCCTACTCCTTCCACTATTTCTCCCACTCCCTCTATGGATGTAGTAGTGGTAGTGGTAGCAGTAGTAGTAGTAGTAGTAGTAGTAGTAGTAGTAGTAGTAGTTGTAGTAGTGGGTGTGCAAAGAGATGTAGTTGCGTTGTTGGACTGAGCAGGGTTGATGTTTTCTTTCCACAAAGAGATGTGTGTAAACAAAGTGGTGGGTTCGTAATACATAGCATCATGGGGGGGGGGCAACCCTAGGTTCAGTTTTTCCCTGTACTTGCTCAATATTTCCCCTCTCTTCCTTTCTTGATCAACATGCAGCGAGCAAAAGTCATGATCTATCAGTCTAGCAGCACACTTCCCACCCTACAGCCCCTTCCTCGCCGCTCCCAGTCTCCACGAGCACCTAACCCCTGTATCTGGCACTGTCGCCTCACACTGCTTACTACTTGTGACGTGACAGTCAACTACACGCACTAGTCTACCGTGGAGGTTGAGGGGTGGGCCACCTACTTCTCGTAATGTGACTGGGTTGTATTTTTCACGAGTAATTTTACGTATCCTACCCAATTCCCTTCCAAAGGTATGATTTGGTTTAGGGGAGTTAGGTCGCCAGCCATATCAAGGGTGGTCAAAAACTTATTCTCGTGAAGGGGTGGAATAGTGGGGCGAGTGTGTGTGGAGTCGTTTTGTGTAGGTGATGCATGTCCTTTCTGCTCTCCTCTACGCACACCACCCTCAACACCTCCTCCCCCTCTACTTCTTGCGCCAGGTGGCTTAGATGTGTGAAATAAAAGTGGCATGGGGGTGTTGTTTGAGGGTGGGGGGTTGTCTTCCTCGACACACACACCACTATCATCTTCTCTCAGTCTCCCCATCATCATAATTGCCATGTGGTGAATCCCCAACTCACCATCTACTTCTGATTCTTCTTCAGACTCAGAAGGACATTGGTTAGTTGGGGGTTCCTCTTCTTCTTCACTTTCGGAGTGACTGGCCTGCACGGCCGAGCACGCCGCGCGCCCGTCAATGGCCTGGAACGCCGTCAGCTGCCGCATGCGGTCCTGCTCCTGCATCAGCTTATATGTTTCATTGGTCCTGTCTATGTCGGCGCCCAGCTCCGTCTCGCGCTTGTCTTTGTCTTTCCCGTACTTGGGATTGGCGAGGTACTCCTGCAATTTCAGGCTGTTAACCATCCACACCCTGTACGGCGCTGTGGCCAGGCGCAGCCTCGCTTGTGTGTGGTGCAGCTCGAGCGCGCGCGCCTGGTGTGCTTGTGGCTCTGCATACCCCGGCAAGGTGTCTCCCCCACTGCACAGCATCGATACAAGACACGCGGAGGCAAGGTAAAGTTCACCCCGGAAGATTACATTTAGCGCTTCGTACTCATGGAATAAAGCGCCGTTGTTTGACAGCTGGATGTCTCTGTACGGCACGTCTAGGTAGGCTTGGCGGTAACGCCTGATCACCTCTGGGTGAAAATGCCGCTGGCCAGTGCACGTGCTGGGCGGCTGGGTGCAAGGCCATCGAGAGTCGTTAGCAAGTTGCCGAGCGGCACTTCGCTGTCGCGGGACGGCAGGCCCAACCCCAACAAACGCCTGCGCGCACCCGCCGTTGAGTTGGCAAGCCAGTAGCTTTCTGCTACTAACTCATAGACCGTCTTGGCCCGTGGCACGGACGTGCGTGCCACGGATGCGAGCGCCATGTTGACGATGTCGCCCTCGCAGGACATGTGTTCGTGCAGGCGCAGCGTGAGCGGCAAAAACTAGATCGGCTCGATCGGCGTTTCGTAGAACACGCCGCTGCACTTGAGCCATCCGTCAGATTGAGCAGCAGGCGCACGCGGTCGCCTGTGGCGTCGCCGAAGGGCCGCTGGCAGACGTCGAAATCGACCGTGACTAGCTGCTCTACTCGCGCGTCGTCTAGCGTCTGGTCGTTGCTGCGCTGCACCAGGTCCGAGACGATGCTGCGCACGACCGCGCCTTGAGCGATTGCCAGCAGCCACACCAATCCCCAGGCAGCGATCAACATTGATAGTTAAGTTGCCCTGAACTTTTTCCTTCAATTCAAGCTCGTGTCAGACTAATACAAACTCTTTTTTTAAGTTAGCAAAAAAGTTGTTTATTTAGATTTTAAAATAATTATTGCTTTTTGCTGCAACAAAAAAGGCGCGGGAGGGAGGGGCCCGGTAGGGAGGGGGGGGGGGGAAGCAGGAGAGAACTACTGCAATATATGTGCGTGCGTTGCTGGGCGCAGGGAGGGGGGTTTTGTGTGGGTAACGGGGCAGGAAGAGAAAGAATTAGTGATGCGTGATCTCTAGGAAGAGGTTTTTTAGTCAGTATTTATTGAAAGTCGTTGCACCTTTTTGCTGCCCTCGTTATTATTCCCCGGACCTTCCATCTCCATCGAAATTTCCACGCTTTCAGCCCCTTGTCGCCTTTCCTATTCTCTTCTCTTAGCCCCTCTCTACCTCTAGTCTGCAGGCCTTATTTCTTTGGCAAGGCTTTCTTGCAACTATTCTTTTTTTTTCAGTCTCTAGTCCCTGTTTATTGAGGACATTCCGGACAAAGAGGAAAGGGGTACAAGTAAGATTGGGACAGAAAGATTGTTACGGTAGACAAGGTCAATGCGGACGACGTAAGAGACCACGCTCGTGTTTTGACGGCGGCTGATTCTACCGGCACGGTGGAGCCATTGTAAGTCGAAGTCGGTAGGAGTGTTGCTGGAGGCAGCGCAGCTGTTGTTGTCGGGGGCGGCACATTCGATGTCGTTGAGGGCGCAACGGGCGTAGTCGGTGGCGGTGCATTAGCGCACCCACTGTAAACCAAATAGCCGTTACTTGCACCGGAACTACTGTAATTGGCAGGAAAGTGCGGGCAAGCGCCTTCCGTGCAGTTACACACAGGCGCGACAACCACAGGTTCTTCCAGCTCGAATGACGTGCCTATTTCTATGTGCATGCAGTCACTTTCGTACGCGTTATACCTTAAAAAGTCAATCACCAGGTAAGTATCGACGTTGGACCAATCGAACACGGACGGGACCATCGATGCCTCAGTACGACATCACCCTTAGTGTCGTTGTAGCTTGCAGGCATTTGATATGACATGAAGGAGTTAGGTCTGTTTGTTGTGCCGTATTGGTTACTATAAGTATTGTTGATAACTGCCCAGACATTTTCTGCAGTGTTGTGTAGCGCATCGGCGCATAGTCCCCCAAGAGACAACTCATCGTATTCCACGCGGTCCAAAGGCCCCGTGCGAGGGACCGCGGGTTGCACATTCTTTTCTACCAACGCGTAGCAGCCCTGCGCAATGTGCACGCGCGTTTCTACGCCGTGACCGGTCGGTAATTGCAGGGCGAGGGACCCAGCATAGTAGCTATGTTACCTGGAAACGAGAACGAGCCACTGCCAGTAATTCGGCAAGTGCAGAACGCGCCCGAACAGTTTGCGACCGACTGTTGGGGGTTCAGGCAGATCTTTGTACTGTTCCCGATGCACAAAGTGTCTGCACAATCGCCGAGAGCGCGCGACGCCAGCATGGTCAACAAAAAAGCAAGCATCAAAACAGTTTCCTTTTTTTGGTAACTTTCCTAGGCACTTTTTTTGTTTTGGTAGTTGACGGATTCTGGTAGGAAATAAGAAATTTGTTTTTAACAAAAAAAATTAGTCTTGGCACGCTCTCAAGCAAATCTGCAAAAACAATTGCAAAAAAAAAAGTAGGGCTCCCATTCGCGGGAGGGACTTGTGTACTGGTGCAAGCATTCTAGTGAATGTCCGCGTCCTTTCCACCCCGTTGGCCCCCCCCCTTGCAATCCTCGTGCTCCCTCCCGCCCGCCGACTCTCGCCCAAAAAATGATTCAGCTACCAAAAACAATTGCCCTGGCGGCGATTTTTTTTTTGTCCTGCCGAATTCGGTGAATTTCGCGACAAATATCAAAGAAATTTCAGGCAAAACGATATCTACCGGAATTTGCGGCACATGATCAAGAAAGTTTTTTTTAGGGCGAAGGACATTTCGGCAATGACTGTGACAGTTACAGAAATTTTTTTGGGAAAGGCAAGCGGGCGGGGAAAAAACATTCAGAATTTTTTCTCCCCGCCCGCACTTCTTTCCCCAAATTTTTTTGCTGCCTGCTACTGTCACTGCCGAAATGTCCTTGGCAAAAAAAAAAATACTTTCTCTCAAGTTGCTGTTTCCGGCGAATTTCGCGACAAATGCCTAAAACGCCGGAAGTTACGGGCATTTGCCCTTTTACCGCAATTTGCGGCACGCAATTTCTTTTTTGGTGGCGAAGTGACAGTTACAGAAATTTTTTTGGGGAAAGACAAGCGGACGGGGAAAAAACATTCAGAATTTTTTTTCCCCGCCCGCCCTCCTTTCCCCAGATTTTTTTGCTGTCTGCTACTGTCACTGCCGAAATGTCCTCAGCAAAAAAAATCTCGAAGGTTTCGGTTTGCGGTGAACTTGGCGCCAAACGTCGAAAATGCCGCAGGTTACGGACCTTTTGCCGAAATCTGCGGCTAAAAGATATTTCCGGTTCCGGTTTCTGCGCTGGCTGCGATTTTGTGCAGTGTTGTGCTAAATTCAGTTAATTTCACGGCAAATGTATAATCCGGCAAAAAGACGATGTGCCGCAAATTGCTGCACACCCTCCGTTAAAAAGAAGTCCAGGCCGTACAACCAACAAACAAAAAAAAGTTTTACTGGTTTGTTGTACTTTTTGATCTCTGTTTTGGTGCTCGCGCAGCTCCGGCTTTTAATTTTTTTAGCTTGCCACAACCTTTGCACGATCCGGCGTCAGATTTGCTATGTGCCGGGGCCAGTTTTATCTTTTCCCGTTTCGACTTTCTTCTTAACCAAGAGTTGTCTTCCTCGTATACAGTCGTAGTCGGGTCAATCGGGCCGGGCGTGGCCGTCGGGCCTATGGGCATGTCTCGGAGTGCCCACGCAACTCTTGCCCCTCCCTTTGCGCCGTCGCCCACAGACGACGAAGTCTCACCGCCTTCTTCGGCCGCCTCTTTTGCCCCCTCATTCTCACCGCCTTCTTCTGCCACCTCTTTTGTCTCCTCGCCATTCTGGGCCTTGCTACAGGCGGTAGCTTCACAGCTACCAGCGCGCCCCAGTGTCCAGCAACATCAGTCTATATCACGGCTGGTGACCTCCTCGAAAATCTCCGATTAACATCTCCGCGCAGAAGCACCAGGCTGCCGGCCGGCGCGGACACGGGGCCCGCTTGTTCTTAGCTATCTTTTTTACCATTCTTGGGCTGCACTTGAAAATGCACTCTACCTTCGTCAAGGGGCTGCAACAAAAGCAAAGCTCGGTACGTATCATCTTGCTGTGCTGTGTGCAACTTGGGCAAGGATCGCGCCTGATTGGACTGTTCAAACAAAACGCTGAGCAGCTGTACGTCCTGAATGGTGGCGGTGCGGCCGGCGTCTTCATACCACAGCTTGAGCAAACGACTCACCAGGCCGATACAGTAATTTGCAAATAGAGAATCCTGCCAATCTCTGCCGTTATTGGCAAGTTCGCCGTTCCGCTGCCACTGCCCCGTCTCCGTGCTTGCTTTCGTTGCGGGAGACGCTTTGACACGCCAGTTGTAGAACCATTTGGCTATTTCAATTTCGTAGGCTTGCATAAACCCCGTCAGAATCACAAATCCGTGACATTCCAAGGTTTTCAACCACCGTTTGTCAAACCAGTTGTAACCAAGCAGCCATTTTTGTCGCGGTGGGGGTTGCTCGGCAATGACTTCAAAGAAGGGTCCTCGGTTGACACCGTGTTTTTGCTCTTTTTCAAGCTTTTCCTTGAATTCGGGCGTTTGCTGCTCTTCGAGCCACTTTGTGAATGCTTCTTCTCTTGTGCTCATCTAGTCCGCCCTCAGAAGTTTAGTCTTTAAAAAGGTCAAAAGACCATACCAAAAAAAAAAGCATTTTTGCAGTTCTCCTTTCCTGCCTCCTCCCACCCCCGCCCCCCCCCCCCCGGGACGCATCGCGCGGCCGGCCCCCCTCCCCCACCCACCTGGTCTGCCCCCCCCCCCTCTCGAAGACATTCACCTTCTACGAATCCCCCCCCCCCCCCTTAACTCTGGGTGCCCAAAAAAAACATACACATACAAGATATTTATGAAAGACTGACAAAAGTAAAAAGAAAAAAAAAACAAAGAAAGCCACAATATGAGCTGGCTTTCTTCGTTTTTCTAAGAGTGGGAGGGCGAAGATTCTAAACTATTCTCACGCAAATAACTAGTGGCCCTACAACACGGCCTGGCAGCGCGGCTCGTTTGATTTATCAAGCACTGTTGCAACATGTGTCAGCAAAGCACTCTTCCAAGCTCAAAGATTTTTTAACGCGCTATGACAAACTGCTACAAAAGATGGATTTACAACCTACGGGTTTTTGGCAAGGTACTTCACGGCTGTTACAACAGAACCTAACGAAGATCGGAATTGCCGTAGTCGCGGCTGTGTATATAGGAGCAATGTCCATAAACTATTGGTATGTACCTGTTTCGGGTTGCCGGATAAACGGGATCCTGTGCATTACAACAGCTAACAACAACACAGATCAAATCCCCACGGTGTCAACTAGCGCTTCGCTGCAGCCAAGCCCCACACCGTCATTTCCCGAATACAGCACAACGCAAACGGAACTTGAGGACTGGTGCCTGCAAAAACCTCTAGACAATTCGGGCATGATTCTGCCTTTTATTAACAATAATACTGCAGAATTGTGCCTATCCGAATTGCGGGACGAGATCCCATTGCTACAGCTACTGAAAACGAAATTCGATCAGCCCGACATCGAGTATGGTATTTACAATGTCTTACTTTTTTTACGAGAGACTATGCAGAAAGATGGTCCACAGAAAAATCAGCCGAGGGCGCAGCCGAGAGCACGAAGAAGAGCAAATTAGTCAGAGAGAAAAAGAACCAATCTAATGACACTGGATACATGACGCGTGCCAAAAAGAAAGCTCTAGAGGAGGAAGAAGCAAATAGTCTTAACAGTAGTGGATCAGAGACTTTAGCGGCTGTTACACCAGAGGAGGCGGTCCAGCCTCGTGCCAAAGATTTGGCGGCGGCTATGCAGCCCCAGCGTGCCGGGGGGCAGATCGAGACTTACGATGTTTCTTTCGGACCCATCTCGCGCCAACCGCCGCGCACTACCCCAGTGCTGTGCCTGCGCACGCCAGCTGACTGGAACATCTATCTGGAGCTCGTGCTAAATGTGTCCTACATAAATCTAAGCCCGGCCGCGCGCCAATGGCTAGAAAAATTACGTGCGAGCGCAGTGCTATGATTAAAGCAGATATTTTTACGGTAAAAAGTGGTTTGGGGGGAGGGGGGGGGGAGGAGGGAGGGGGGGGAGGGGGGGTTGGTCTTGGAAGCAAGGAAACGAACAGCAGAGAGCGGGGGGAGGAGGCGGGGTGGGGGGGGGGGGGATTTGTGTGTGGTGCACACGCGCTAAGCTCGCAACTTCGTAGCTCCGTAGTGATCCAGCAGCGGCAATAACCACTGCTGCCCCGACCTGGGGAGCTGCCGCGGGCTGCACCTGCGCTCGAGCATTTTGTAAGTAGTCCAAGCGTCCTGTGACCGCAGCCGCAGAACCTGCCGCGAATCGATATCAGGCCCTGGTTCGTAGAAGGTGCAGGGCGAAAACGTGATCACGCACGAGGTTAGCGATTCCAGGTTGTTGTTACGTGCCGGGCGCTGAACAGCTGTGTGTGTTTCTGCTCCGTGCGACAGTGCTGGTTTAAGCTGGCCGGGGCGAGGGAGCGGCCTAAGTTCTTCTTCTGCAAGGACTTGCGTAACGCCCTCAGATCCCTTATCTTTGGAATCTAAGGCTTTAGACACTTGGTGTTTTCCATCTCGGGCTGCGATCTCAAACTGAGAATTTACCTCACCCGGTCCTGTTGGCAGAATTGTTACGACGCTGTTGTTGAAGTACGGCCTACGGCTTTCGTGTGTACACCAGCCTGGCCAGGTGCCTGGCTGCGGCGTTGGTCCTGAGAAACAGAGCCAGCCGTCCCTGCTCTGAGGCAAGTGCTCTCTTAAGGGGAAGTAATAATACATGAAACTTGTTCTGTCCCCAGCGTCCACCCCGGCGACGTTTCGTACGTCTTGCAACACCGACCTTAAGTCCAGCAACAAACGACGCGTGTCTCTGCTGTGCTCCAGCGCTGTTACATCTATCGTCGCGGCCACGGTGTCGGCATCGATAAAAATCCGTACGAATTGTTGCTGGACCTGAGAATAGTAGTGGATTGCGGCCTCTTGTGCAATTACGTCGTCATCGGTTGGTTCGCCGCGGGCCCAGTCCTGCACATCATCAAATGCTTCTCTAAACCCAGTACCTATCCCGGTAGTTCCGGCCCGCCAATTCCTCGTGCAGGATAAAATAATCATATCCGAAACACTGTCAATCCAGGTCCTGGTCTTTTCGTCCTCTAGGTTGGCGTAGATATCAGCGTCCCCTTTGCTTTCCAGATCTCCTCAGATATCTACTAAGGTCCGTTCACGGGCCAGCTCCTGCTGATACTCTAGCAAACGTAGGACCTCCCTGGTCGTAGATATTCTGGGCATAAAGTACTGCCCGATTAGGGCCACTAAGCCACGAAGCCTTCTTGGATCAATTTCCATCCGCACGCCGACGTAGTGGCCGCCGTGTTGCCAAGAGCGCTGAACGGCTTGCAGGTCGGAACTCTCGTCTAAATTCACAAGTCCCTGGTACAGCGTGTTGCGCGCCCGCTGATGCAGATTGGTGGGCCTCAGGGCCAGCGCCCAGAAATAGCTCTCCGACATGTCCTGCCAGGGCGGCGCTTCTGGGTGCCTCCGCCGGACCTCTGTGTATATCATCTGCATAATCATGCTCCATCGGGGCACGTAGTGGCTCTGTAGGTCGTCTGGTGAAACACTGGCCTCGAAGCTCAGCTCAGGATCCAGTGAAAGGACTGGACATAAACGGTAGCTAGCTCCGATAAAGAGTACCTAGTGCGATAAGCGGCCGAAAAATCCTGCGTGACTAAAGATCGTGTACAAGCGCGCCTCAAATTCCAGCAGCCAGCTAAGCATTCTGCGCCGGAAGTCTGGGTCCCAGGCACGGTAAACGAACGACCTTGCGTGATCTCTCTGTTCTGAAGAAACCCCCAAGAAAGGCCAGAGAGCGTTCCAGGCACTGTTTTTCATTATCGCTTCCTGCTCTAAGATCCTCTTTCTTTGCAGTGCATAAGATTTCTGTAAGTAATACGCGCTCCACAGCGGGGGGTCCTTGAGCGCACAATAGGTTCCTTTCGCTAACGCAGCCGTAAAAAATTCAGGAAACCTGAAGCCCAACACCTGGGCTGCCGCCGCCCTAATTTTGCTGTCGTAGCGCTGCCATGCCAAGGCTTGCCAGCCCTCGTTGCAGGTTGCAGCGAGGCGCTTCACGAAGCCGAGCTCGGAACGCTCGCCCCGACGGAGCACCTTTCGTTCGAAGTGTCCCTGGCCTACCGCCCACGGGTGCGCGGGAAGTTTGTGTTGCTTCTCTAGTTTCAATTCGACCGTCAATCTCATGGGGTCAAACGTGCAGTTGAGCGACAGGGCCCGCCAGACATCCAGCTCGAAAAGAAACGTCGAGCCGTTCCTCGCGAGCTCTTCTTCCACTATTGCCTCGTCAGCAGCTGCGGGTACAACAGGATTTTCAGAGCCGTCAAACAATGGTAGGTGTAAACCTTGAAGACCGCGTACAGCGCCAGAAATTTGCTGTTCAGGAGCCTCTCCTGGTTTGGCAAACCTTTCAAGCGATCCAAGTGCCGTTGTAGGGTCACACTTTCGAGCGCAAATGAATAGTCCGAGTTGTCGTAGAAGTTCGAGCGGTCACGCGTTACTTTCGTCCACAGGTTTTTCATGAGATGGCCAAAGGGTGAAATTGGCAAGTCCACTTGGGGTATGTTGTATTTCAAACTCCATGTCATCTGGCGTTGCAGGTTGCTCCAGAGCAGGGCCAGAACTCCCAGCGCCTTGTCTTGGTGCTGCCACAAGCTGAATTCGTAATCCCACGCTACCCAGAATACTTGCAGTCCTTCCTGGGCTTTTGAGCTTAGCTTAGTCCGCACCCTGTACCAATTGTTTTCATCTAGCAGGCCGCGCAGCCTCCTAAACTCCGCAGTTTGAATAACCGTAGAGGTTACATTCGGCGCGTCTAGCCGTATAGTGTTCGTGGCATTGCCTAGTACGTCCTTATAGATCGCGTCTACTGCCGCGTCCGTTAGTATGTGGGCGGCAATGACCAGCGTTTCCTGAGTCACCTTTGTCCCTTGTGCGTTGACCCCTTGGTGGATCAAATTGCAGATCGAGTCTGTTGTCGTTAACTCCTTCAAAGCGCCCACCCCTACGGTTTGCAGAATCTGCGACAGTTGATAGCCCAGCAAATTTTCTTTTTCGGAGCCCTGCCCGGGTTTAACCCCTGCTGCCCGTAGAGCTTCGTCGCAGAGATCTTGGACCGAGTTATGCAAAGGTTCTCCGCCCTGCTGTAGGACTTGATAGCTGGCATTGTAACCAACCCCGAGCAAGAAATGAGTGGGCGTGAATTCTAATTTGTTGCGCGGGTCATCTTCAACACCCTCAACTCTTATATAATTCCGCAACGGAAATTGCCGCGACGCCAGTGACTGCCGCCGCCGCCACCAGCCAGCTGCCGTAGAGCCGCCACAGCAGCCGCGGCCGGTAGCGTTCGTCCTCCAGCGCGCGGCTTTCGAGGAACGGCGCGAGCTCGAAGTCGGCGGGGTCCAGCACACGCACAAGCTCGGTCTTGCCCAGCACGTCGGCCCGGAACGTGCCGTTCACGGCCAGGTCGCCGCCACCGGCCGACACCAGCGTTTCGCGCAGGCTCCAGCGTGTGGTCGTCGTCACGTTCCACACCACCGCCGGGCCCGACAGCATGTTCGGCAGCACGAAGTACGGGACCGACGCGCCGCGGGCGGACGCCGCGAACGCCATCTCGCCCGGCAAGTAAAAGCAGTCCGCCCCGGACAACTGCGGCGCCGTTCTCGGCGGGGCCAACGACAGGTCCGCGTACATGCCGGCGTACTTGTGCAGCAGCATCAAACCTGCGGCCGCGCGTTGGGCGGGTGGGGGCAGACGTTCGTACGCTTCCCACACCTCGGGAAAGTACAGCCTGGCGATGCAGTCCATTTGCTCCCGCAGCCACAGCACGTGCCTCGCGCCGGTCGCGCGCGACCAGAGCAGGCTCCTGCTTCAGTACGTGGCGAGCAGCTCGCCGCCCAGCGAGGCGGGCGCGAGCACCTGGTGCAGGCAGTCGCTGGCGTTGCACGGCTGCGCGACTGTCTGCAGCCTGGCCCAGCACGGATCCAGCGCGCTCGCCAGCCCCACACAGGCAGCTAGCATCCAACTCCAGGCCATTTGCGCGCTGAAGCTGTAAGGGCTTTTTCTTTCTGTTGTGGTTGTGGTGTCCTTCTTTTTTTTGGACGCTGTTCTTTTTTTTTTGTGCTCTCTGTCCGTCCTCTCTTTGTTTTTTGTTTGCAAATAGCAAAAGAAAAAAACAAAAAAAAGAAGAAAAAAAAAGAAAAGTCTCGACACAAAAGGGGCCTACTTTCTTGCGCCCGCCGGGGGTGGGGGGAGGGTAAAGGGCGCGGAAGCAAACGAAGAGAGACAGACCCCGCACCACTTCTCCTTGACGTCTCTCTCTCTCACCACTCCCACACCCCCCCCCCCGCCTTTGTTTTCTTCTTTTCCCCTCCTTTGCGTCCACACAACTTCCCGCCCCCCCCCCCCCACGCCCTTACTTTTTTTCTGGGAAAAGACCCCCTCTCTTTTTTGTATATATAATTTGCAGCCTGAGCAACGTACAAGTGAAAGTATTTTTTTTTAATATTTTGAAATTTTTTGTTTGTCGTTGATTTCCCCGCCCTTTCCCTCCCCTTCCTTTTGCTCTGGGGCCTGCCGTCTATTGATTGTCAGATTGAGACGAAACTATCAGCGAAACTGAAGCAGCAGTTTCCGGTGCAGCAGGCGTTTCCTGTGGCACCGCTTCTGGTACGCGCTCCTTCTTCACAGTGACCTTAATCACGTAATACGCGGCCAGTCTCTCGAACAACTCTGTGACCTTGCTCAAGTCATCAGCCGCTTTGAATTCAGCGATGATAACTGTCCCCTTGTTAGCGTCGCGTTTCACATCCTCGCGTTTTAGCAGATAATTTTTTTAATATTTGTTTTTTAGTGCCTCAAAATCTGCACCAGGCTTCTGCAGCCTTTTGTAAATTCTGCGAGCTTCCATGCAGTTGCCGTTCGCGCGCCCTTCCTCGCGCACGTTACGGGCAAACTTTGCATCCTGTAGGACCTGACAGAACGACTCCCCGAGACCGTCATCCGTGTTCACGGTTGCACCACTGACTTTGGCCCACTTGTTCATGTTCTCCATGACATTTGCAGAGGTCGTGTGCGAGTCCACACCCGCGCCCGCAAAGTGGATCTGCAGGCGCTTGAAGCCCTTTATCTCCCCACTCTCGAGCAGTTTTAGCAGCATGTTGCGCACGCTCACATTTCATCTCTGTCAGGGCTCATAATGTCACCGCCGACGTCGAGCACGCGCACCTCAAAGTCGCCCTTAAAGCTCTCGCGGAGGAATTTGGCCATCGCTTCTGTCATCTCATCGTTGCCCTTCTTGGTTGTAGGGGTCATGTGCGGATCCGCGATGATTTCGTGATATTTTGCATATTCATCTTTTGCATATTCATCTCGAAATTCCTTGAAGGCGAAGCTCTCTGCCGCAAGGAAAAGTAGACGTAATCCGCGCCTTCCAATGGTAGCTTGAATCGTTGGCTTGTCGATAGCTTGTCGTCGCTTGTGTTGGGTGTTAGCTTGTTCAATAAATTTTCGTCTAAGCCCTCTGTAAAGGCATCCAAGTCGACTCCGGGGACCTTGAACGCATCCCCGCTCTGCAGCACGTCTGTATTTATATTCAGGGCGCGGAACCACTCTTTTGCTTCGTCGAGTGTCAGCGAAGGCCGTGATGTGCTAGGCTTTCTACCTTTAGCATCAACCTTGTTCAGCATGGCGTTCTTGTAGTCATCCCAGAAATAGCCAGCGGTCACGGGGTAATACTTGCGTTTTCCCGGGGGTTGTACAAGAGCTTTTTTTCTTGCCAGTGACGTAGACATCGTAGGCGGCAATCGCAAGTGCAAGCACGCCCTGGAAATCCCCGCCGCCACCGGCACCGACAAGCACTATTGTTTTGATCACTGGACTGTGGCAATCCACGTCAGCGCATTTTCTGGCGTCCTCCATCTTTGAGGATTTAGAACGTCAGAAAAGAAAAGATCAAATGATAACGAATTCTGGCTGTGTCCTTTACGGGAAATATATTGTCAAAAGAGGGGGTAGGGGGGGGGGCCGAGTTCTTTTTTTTTGCGCCGGCCCCCCCCTTTCCTTCTCTAAACCCACAGCAAAAAAAAAAGAAAGGGAAAAAATACCTGCCCAAATTTGCCAAAATGGCAAGGGGGGGGGGCCGGCGCCCAAGAAAAAGAAAACGAGATTTTGGGATATATACATATATATATAGAGAGAGAGAAAGGCAGCCTTCTGTTTTTTTTTATGACTTTTTTTTCTCTGGTCGTGTGGCCCCCCCCCTTCTGCACGTCCAACCTCCGTCCGGTTTTTAGTTAGCTGCTGACACCTTTTCCCCCCCTCCCCATGCTTCCATATCCTCCCCCAGTCCTCTCCTTTTTTTTTCTCTTTTTTTGGTTGGTCGCCAGAAAATTAATTCAGCACCCGTTCAGAGCTGTGAAAAATATCCCGACAAGCGAAAAAGAAATGTGTGCGTATCGAGAAGACCGCCCCCCCCCCCCTTCCCTCCGTAAATCCCTTACGCTACCAACAAGTTTAGAAACAATTCTTTGAAAAATGAAAGACCCTGACCCCCTTTGTGGGCTGTCCTGAAGACAAGAAAGTCGCGCCGTAGTTGTACAACTTTTTTTTTTTTAAATTAAAGGTAAATTAATAATTTATTTATGCTAAATTTGCTTTTGTTTTTTGTTGTTTCGGTTCCTTTTGGTTTTCAATGTCAGTCTCCAAGCAGCTGTGACGCCGATCTTTCCAAGTACGAGTCGCAAACTTGTTCTCTAAATTCATCTACCAGGCCAGCGCTTGTTAACCTTGGGTGTAGATTTCGTTGCAACCATGACGTTAGTGTACTCCATGTTTCTTCGCTAGTGACCTGGTGGTCTAAGAGCAGGGTTTGCAGTTTAGGTAGCTGGAGCAGCAGCTCTGGTTGCTGCAAGCCGGCAATTACGTCGTTATCTCTTCCAATCAGCGACAGTAGCTGCAAGTTGTTCCAGCGTAAATCGGCCAGTACCTGTAGCCCGACTTCACTTCCT
The DNA here is from genome assembly GCA_019918135.1 of Paulinella micropora. Lineage (NCBI taxonomy): Eukaryota > Cercozoa > Imbricatea > Euglyphida > Paulinellidae > Paulinella > Paulinella micropora. The sequence goes on along the minus strand of WBZZ01003114.1, from coordinate 56,872 downwards.
GACCAGAGGCTGTCTAGCGCCAGCACTCGTAACTTGAGGCCAGTAGGGAGATGATCAAGAAGGGACCCGCATCTCGGATCTCGCACTCTTAGCTGCCTGAGCTGGGGGGCGTCACCCAGGAGCGTGACATCACCCCGCTCTTCGCCGCGCAGGCAATAGTCAAGGTGCAGTAGTCGCAGATGCTCGCGGTTCAGGTGTTGGAGCACATCGAAGTTGATGTGCGGGAACCCCTGTAGCCTCAGAGCTCGCAGTCTTAGTTTCCGTAGACTGGGGCAGTCCTTGAGGTCGTGACTGCTCAGGTCGTGGCCGCGGTGGGAGTCTTCTGTTAGGCCGAGCTCTTCCAGAGCAGTCAGCGCTCGCAGCACAAGCTCCAACGAAGCTGCGCCTAGACGGCAGCCATGGAGTGACAGCTTTTTCAACGTGGGCTGCATGTTGGCCAGGTTACTGGCTAGTTTGGAGCGCAATTTCTGGTCGAATGCTGGGTCGCGTCGGTCTCTCCTCAGGCGCTCGAAGGAGACGCTCAGGTCGCGCAGCTCCGGTAGGCAAAGTAGCTCTGTCCTGTCTTGTCGCAAGTACCGGTAGGCGCTGACTGTGTCGCCTTGAAAGTGCAGTGCCCTAACTTGAGTGGGCCAGTTTATAAGATTCAGCTGTCCATGATCAATGATCAACAAGTCGGCGCGCACGCCGCTTAGGTCTACCCGAACCATGTCCTCTTTCGAAAGCTCTAGGCGTGCGAGATCGAGTTGCTCAAAGTGTAGCCCGCCAGCAACTTGACATCATGTTCTGGACTTTCTAAGTGGCAGGAAAAGAACGTCACTTTCTCTTTTGCCCACACTGGCCTCCAACGCTGGAGCATGATCTTGCAGCCTTCGTTAAACAGATTCAAACTCTTTGTGAATTCTAAGCTGGACCAGACGTCGCTGTTTGTAAGAAACAACCTGCGCAGATACTTAGAGGCAGAGGCCACGCACAGAACGTCTGGAAGCTTGAGGCGGCTGAGCACGCAGGGCCATATATCAGCCGGCAGCATCTCTAGCCACGCCTAGCAGGAAGGCAAGGGCGACAGGTAAAAAGAAAAGCCAGCAAACAACAACAACAACAACAACAACAACAACAAAAATTAGCAACTAAACCTGTGGGGGTTCGCTGCGCGCTGCTGTGGCTTGGCTGTGGCATAAGACATTTCAGCATGACCGAGCAAGCGCCAACCCAAACAAAAATAAAGAACAGAAATAATCAGGCACGAAAAAGCACGGACAAAGGGGAGGGAGGGGGGGAGGGAACCGAGAGAATTGTACTTTATGGTCTCTGATGCGCCGGTACGGCACATTTTGGCGGCCGGGGGGCCGGCTGTTGAGCTCTTGTCACACATAGCAGTGCTGCCTTGAAAAAATCTTACACAATTCTCCTAATTTCTCTTGTTTAAACGCTAGCACTACCGAAAGAGACTCCAAGAAAGAAACAAAAAGCCTAGCAAACATTTTTTAATGCATTGGGAAGAAAAAGGGGAGGGTATGGTGCAATTTAGGGGCAGGCGGGGGGGCCGGGGGGGGGGGTTGAGGTTCGATCTCTACCCCCCGGCCCCCCCCCCCGCGTCTTTTCCTAGTACCTCTTTTATTCCGCTCGTCCCTTTTTCTTTTTTTTTCTATGCTTGCTTTTCTCTCTCTTTCTCCCTCTCTCTCTCTCTCTCTCTCTCTCTCTCTCTTTCTTTCTCAGCCCACACCAACCCAAGCAAGCCTGGTAGATAGATGAACGGCCCGCGGTGCTCGGGCAGAAAGCGTAAAAAAGAGCGCTTTCGCCCAGCCAGCAACAGCTACCAGCAGACGTGGTCCGGCTGCTCCTTGCCTTTCTGCCGCACCTGGAATTGCTGTTGTCACGAGTGTGCCGCGGCGGGCTCTGGGGCTCCGACCGTTGGTGGCCCACGGAGCTGGTGCTGCCCTGCCTTCCACCTAAAGCGGCGTTGCTCGCGCTGCGCGCGCGCGGCTCTTCGATTACCGAGGCGGTGGTGGACACCGCGGCGTTCGAGGGTTCGGGGACACTTGCGGAGTGCGCCGACTGCCTGCATGGCGTTCGCTCGCTGCGGCTGGTGTCATGGAGGAAAGAGGCGTGCGCCGACGACATTCGGGCCCTGGCCGGCCTCACGAGTTTGGAGCAGCTGTCGTTCGAGTACTGCCGGGCCTTCGCGGAGGCCGTGCTATCGCCGCTAGCCGCGTTGGTCCGGTTGCGCCGGGCTCGCTTCTTTAGGTGTGGCTAGCTGCCCGCCCTGGACTGGCTCGTGCAGCTCCCCGCGCTGACGGAGCTCGACCTGTCGGACTCGTACCAGCAACGCGACGGGGTCGACGCGCTGCTGCGGCTGCTGCCCCGCCTGCGCGCGTTGTCGCTGCCCGACTACCGGGGGCACCGCTGTCCGGAGGGCCTGGTGGAACTCTCGGAGCTCAGGAGCCTGCGGTTCCCCACGGCACGTGCCGTGTGCCGGACCGCCGTGCCCGTGCTGCGGCGCCTGAGGCACCTGCAAGAATTGTGCCTCGAGTACTCTGCGGTCGAGGCGCGGGACGTGGCGGACCTGCTGGCCTGCCTAGCGCGTTTGCCCGAGCTACGGAGCCTGGCCTGGCACGACACTTACGGTATGCTGGACTACTCGTGCGCAGACATTAGCGTCAGGCTGCGGGTTGAGAGCCTGACACTCTGCAACGCGGCGCTGCGCTCCTCACGCCTTTTCGGCTGCTTACCCAACCTGCGCGCGCTGACTTTCACCAAGGCGTTGTTCTTGCAGGAGCTGGACCACATTGCGGCTATGGCCGAGGACGTCGTGCTGTCCGACTGTCTTTGTCTGCGCGGGCTGCGTTTCGGCAGCGCGCCCAGGCTGCAGACGTTAACGATCACCGACTGTACAGCTGAGCTCGACCTGTGGGCCATGGGCCCGACGCCGCGCCTGCGCGAGCTGACGCTAGAGAACGTGGCGGGCGTCGCGAACTTGTGTGCGCTAGCGGACAGCCCCGCGCTGTCGAGCCTGAGCCTCAGCGGGACGCCGCTCGATCAGCAAAATAACAGGGACTTGCAACTCTTGCAAAAAAGAGTCCCTTGCAAGTTTTTAGGGTGCTCATTCGTAGCTGCTTGCGGTCCTTCCCGTCCTCCCTCCCCACCACCCCTCCCTCCCCAAACTGTTGGTCCCGGCAAACATACACACACCAAAAAAAAGAAATGTCAGCACTGGCCCTCTCCCCGGACCTTATTTTTAGCGGTTGGGGGGGGGGGGTACCTCACCTGTGGCGGCAGCTGCGTGAAAAGGAATGTACTTTTGCTTTCCTTCCCCCCACCCCCCGCACCCCTCACAACCAATCCAAAACTTTTGTGGCAACGTCAAGACAAAAGGAATGGCCACCTCCGAAATCGAAAGACATTAAAAGAAAGGAGACATCAAGGAAAAAAACAAAAAAGAAAAGAAAAGAAAAAAAAGGTAAGGGGAGAGGGGAACTGCAGACAAAGCGATGTCCACGCCGCCGCCCAAACGCATCAGGCTCGACAGTCCGCCAGTGCAGACCGCTCTTCGGAGCCGGCCCGCTCTTCTGAGCCTGCCCGTCGACGTCTGGGAGCTGGTCTGTGCCCTGGTCGGATAATCCGTCGTGGTTGTTCGCGGTCTGGTTTTTTGTCTGCAAGGACGTCAGAAATAACGGTTGCCCCGTGTCGTTTCCTGCGCTACGAATGCGTTCGGACCGTGCGCAGGTCCCCACGGCTCGATGGAAGGATTGGAAAGAGATCACTTGCCTGGCTATCGACGGGAACGAGACCGCCCCGATCCTGCGAACTATCAAAGAGAATAAGACTACCGTACAAACTATCCTGATTGACATAGTCACAGACCAGGACCTAAAAGAGGCCGCAAATATCAACGGCTTGCAGGGCTTGGGCAACATTTACGACATAACCCCGCTTACTGATGTCAATGACGTACCCGCGTTGATTCCGTGCAAGAGCTGGCTGAGCAACTGCCATATCGCTACCGAGGAAGCACTCATTCCGTACCGAAAAGACAAAAAGCCACACACATTGGTTTTGAGCTTTAGGCAAGATGAAGCGTTGAGCGCCAATCTTTGCAGTGTCTTGCAAGAGATGACCGATCTGCGACAGCTCGACCTGTCCTACAGCTGCGTCCCCAGTGAGTGATCTTGGAGCTGGATTGCGACACTAAAAGAACTGCGGTGTCTAAATTTAAATCGCTGCGAAGGGCTCACTGACTCTGCCCTGGGGAACTTGTCCAGCCTTCGCTATCTCGAGTATTTGTCTTTGTATGCCTGCGTCGACCTTCGCATAGCAGGGCTAACGCGGCTTTCACGCCTGCATAAGCTTAAATATCTTAACTTAGCTTGTTTGCCTGTACCTGATCTCCAGTTTGTCAAGGACATGATCAAGCTGCAGGAGCTCATCGTCTCTAATTGCCACGTTAACAATGACGCGCTGCGGCATCTCTCCGACCTGCAAGACCTGCGGGTCCTAGATCTTTCGGGCAACGAAAACATAACTGACGCGGGGCTCGCCGATGTGGCACGACTGAAACGGTTGCGAGACCTAGATCTGGGCTCCTGTCACCGCATTACCTCTGTCGGGTTACAACAGTTCTGTGGCCTCGGAGGCTGCCTGCAAAAGCTGCGTCTATTCGGCTGTGCGATCGACGAGTTCAAGTATTTGTCTGGGCTTGGCGCGCTACAAGACCTTTCGCTGGACCTCTCTAAATTGACTGGCGATGAACTTGCTCATCTGCCGAGCCATTTGCAGAGATTGAGCTTCACAGGCGGCCCACGATTCGACGGAGAGAAACTCAGGCACTTGTTGCGCGTGCCAGAGCTGCAGCAACTGTGCGTAAAGGGCTGTGCAAATCTGGCTTCTTTATCTATCGTGCATTTGAGAGCCTTACCAAACCTGCGAGACCTAAGTTTTACTAATTGTTCCGGGCTTGATGACGACGTGTTTGGGCACTTTCTGCAAATGGAAAAATTACAGAAACTATATATCTGGAGATCTCAAAAAATAAGTAGAGAGGCAATTGAGACTTTCGGAAGAGCGCGCCCTGGTTGCGACTTTCAGTGCAGATAGGCATGTATTCGGCTCAGAAGGACACCAGAGCAAAAAGTCACTGTCACACTTGTTCAGAATTTTGTACTGAGCTAAACTGCCTTTTTCTTTGCTTTCAGGTTGAAGTAAGAAATTTATTGGGTTTTAATTAAGAAACGTTGCAAAAAACATTTGTTTGGTTTGGCACACAAAGAAACAGGTGTCTGTTTCCTAGATGTCCGAGGCTTCTTTTTCGTCAAAGCCACATGGACATTCGTCCCCATCTTCGGGATTGTTAAGTTCTCCACAGTTTTCGCGGTCGTAGTAGCAGCAACTCTCGCAGCTGATCTCTCAGATTGACGCCATGGCTGCCTCGTGAGACTATGCAATTCTGCTTGCACCCAACAGTGCTTGCAGAAGCAGGTGATTCTGTTCGCGAAGCTTGTCTTCGCTGCACTCCGCAACCTCTTTGCAAAGCTTCAAGCGTTTTTCCTCGGAGCCGGCTATTTCCTCGTAGTGCACGCGAAACTCTTTGCCCTGCCGACACCAGGCCTCATTGACAGCCTCATTGCCGCGCTTGACTAACATGATCTTATTGGCGCTTGAGGCGGCCTTGGCATCCTTTGGCTTGTCGGTGCGTGCTCTTTTACTCATACCTATTTGACAATTCTCGACAGCATATGTACAAATGTCCTGACTTTTTTCTTTTGTTTTTGGAGTCACACGACAAAGACAAAGGATACATATGTATGTATATATATAGATAGAGAGAGAGAGAGAAAAGAGGGAAAACAGAGAGAGAGAGAGAGAGAGAGAGAAATAAAAAAGCTAATGCAACACAAGCTTGGTTGTAACTCGGGGGGCACGACACAATCCAAGAGAACATGCACAGAATACACACACAGACACACACACAAAAGCACGTTACACACACAGACACACACACAAACGCACAACGTTACACACACAGACACCCACAAACGCACACGTTACACCCACAGACACACACACGCACAACGTTACACACACAGACTTCCACACACGCGCAAGTTACACACTGACACACACACAAACGCACAACGTTACACACACAGACACCCACACACGCACACGTTACACCCGCAGACACACACACACACACACACACGCACACGTTACACACGAATCTCATAGATCACACACACACACGCACACGTTACACACGAATCTCATAGATCATACACACACATGCACACGTTACACACGACTCTCATAGATCGCACACACACACACACACACACACACACACACTCTTGATGATACAAACAATCCGACAATAATGTACACACTTATTGCCAATAGCACAAAACTGATTTTATACCAAAACGTCCAACACGAAAAGTGGATAGCTTTGGTTTTTTTTTAGAGGCCCCCCCCCCCTCAGACCCATCATATTGCGCAGGGTGCACTTCGGTGGCACCGACTACCGGCATAAAATCCTTGGGCTCGATGCGGCAAAACACCAAAAGCAAACACATAAAACTATCGCGGACAGATTACGCCTGCACACACACACACACACAAGTACACACATACAGATACACACACACAAGTACACACACATACAGATACACACACACACAGAATCACACACATACAAATACACACACAAAATCACACACACACAAAATCACACACACACACAATCACACAACGTCATATACAGCCACAACAAAAACCTGGTTTTGTGCATGAATCAAAAATCGTGATTTGCGTGATTAGGTGTGCGTGTGAGTGATCTGATTTGCGTCATTTGGTGTATGTGGTTTATATATATGATTTGTGTGTGATCTGATCTGATTGGCGCAGATTTGTGTGATTTTTGTGTGTGCGATCTGCATGACTTGTGTTGTGACTCAAGTGTGCGTTATGTGCCGATTTCCTCAGTTTGCACATGAGTGTTTTATCGACTCTTCTCCTCCCCCCCCCCCATTTGCCTTCCTGCAGCCCACTGTTATCCACAATAACAACATCAACAACAACAACAAAGAAAAAAAAACAAGACTATTCCAGCGTAAAAAGCAAAAACATCCCAGGAGTTTTTTCATTTTGTTAAATCTTTCCCCTCCCCACCCCCCCTCTCCCTTTTTCTTGCGTTTTTTCCCCCACCCCCACTTTTTTGCCTGCCTTCATGAGGAGCCTTTATATATATACATATATAGCCACTCTTGCTCTTTGAAACAAGATTTAAAGTAATCATTTAAAACACATACAAAGAAAAGAAATCCTGGACCCCAAAGAAATATTTATATACCTATAAATTCAAAAAAACGTTATGGACACGTAAAGGTGCCTTCCGGCTGTGTCTCCTGCGAGTAACTTGTTTTGCTTAACCCTCTAGGTATGGACGAAGAAAAAGATCTCTATAAATGGGTGCAGCAAAATCTTTTCAGCGGTAGGAAATCGCACGCACAAGACATGGGAGAAGTGTTTGCGATCACTGGCAAGTACTGTGCCATTTCTTCTCAAAAAGCAAGAAATCGCTAGAGGACTTTAGAAAGGTACAAACCTGCCTTCTTTTGTTAATTAAAAAACACACGACAAGAACCCTCCTTGCATATTCTTTTTTTTTCTTCTTTTTTGTTTTCTCTCTCTCTCTCTCTCTCTCTCTCTCTCTCTCTCTCCCTCTCTCTCTCTGCTAGGATGAACATGCAGGGGTGAGAGACAGTGCCTGCATAATCCGAACGTCGTACCAATCTTTCAGAAGAGGGTCCTTTACGCGTAGTGAAGCGCGGCCCCGGAGGCCTGCCCAGACGACCCCTCCTGTGCGGAGCAGCAAGCCTCCAAAACAAAAAAAACGTCGCTGCGACATTTCGGACGATCAATTAACACTTTGGCATGCTTGGGCGCGGGGTTTCGACGGGAAGTGCATGTCATGATGCAAGCCGAAGATAAAGAAAAGCTACAGAATATAACACATCAATCACTCGTGTCTTTTCTGACTGACATTGAGGCAAAACAAGAGGCCGAAAGGTTGTACAATCAATATCACCAGGAAAACGCAAACGTTGGTCTCGCTCGCTCTATCGCCTCTCGTAGTAACGCGAGGGAATGCTCAGATACATCGCCCCAATCACAGCCGCCTCCGTCTCAATCTCAACCGCCGCCGTCGCAACCCCCGTTGCACGATCCGGTAAACATGTTTTTTTAATCAAGTAATTTTTTCTTTTGATTTGCAAAAAGACAGTGAGAGAGAGAGAGTGAGATCACCAGCGCATCTTTTCTTTTTTTTCTGTGACATTTAGGATCTGGATGCACGTACTGCGCTCTATTTAGGGGGGACGCGAGGACAGAGTTTGCATGGACAACGCTAAAAATTTGGTCCGCTTGATTTTTGGGTACTCCAAACGGAAGCGAACAATCAAAAAAAAGTTTTTATAATAAAAAAATTGCTACTGACTCTTTTTAATTGTCAGAAAAAAAATTGGGGTCGTCTTAGACAGGTTCTACGTATCGTTCGATGGCCCGGCGGCACAGGGGGCACGCCGTGAGCTGTGCCGCGCATTCGGTGCAGAGCTGCGCGTGGCCGCACGGGAACAACACCGCCAGCCGCCGTTCGCCGGAGTCGAGATCCTCCATACACACGACACAGCATAGCTGCCGCAAACGCTCGTGCTCGCTCGCCAGCTTCCGTCGCAGCTCGTCCGCGGCGGCCAGCGCCGCCGCCAGGGCGCTGACGTCCTCGCCGTCGGCCCACTGCAGCGGGTCAATGGCCCGCAGCAGCCGGATCGCCGTGGCGGAGCCCCTCCCGTCGTCCGGCTGCAACGACTTTTCCTTGGTGCATCCGGCGCAGACAGCGCCGCGATTTGCGCAGCTTCTGCTCCAACGATTGTAGTTGCTGCTGCTTACGGGCCACGTCGCCCGACAATTCGTGCGCGGTTGCTTCTTCTTTGGCCAGCTCGGCCCGCACGTTAGACAGCTCTTGGTGCTTGGTCCCAAGCCGCACGCAGTCGGCGCAGCGGTCCCGCTCTTCTTCTTCCAGGTCGCTATCGCCGTCGCTCTCCGCCCGTTCCGAGTCGTTCGCTATCTTATGCAGGAAAGCTAGTGTGCTGGCGGGCGTGGTGTGTCCGGTCGTCGCCAGCCGGGGCCTGACCTTGCACCAGACGCCCCATGCCACCTTCAGCTCGGGTGCCCAGCTTCCGAGCCAGTTGGCGCCCAGCGCGGCGGGGCCGAGCAGCGCGGCCGTGCACAGTAAGGGCGGCACGGACGACAGCACGACCGAGAACTGGGATGGCTGGTCAGCACGGGGGTGCTGACGCGACCCTGTTATGGGACTGTGAGGCCTGGCGTTCTGCTGGGCCATCGAAATCGTGCCCTAGGTTGTCAGCAACGTCGTCTTCCAGAGCGGGTGGCTCTCCCTTAACTGGGTTGGCAACGCCGGACAGCATATCGGGAGGGTGGCGGGGCGGCGCCGTGCCAGGCGCCGGTGGGTGAGGCCTGTTTAAAGTTTTTATATCTAGAGGAGGCGGGCGCCTTGTCGGCGACAGAAGGCCGTGCTCTAACTCTGAGCTGTTCGCCTTTGGGGGTAGCGGTAGCTTGCGAGGCAACACAGGGACGGCAGCGCTTAACGTGCCCGTTCCCAAATCTGCTGAATGCAATTTGGGTAAAGGTGGCAGTGTACGTTGCCGGTGTAGCGGGGCGTCCGTCGTGTCCGAAGCTAGCCCGGCGGAAATGCGGCGCGGAGGAGGGGCCCTCGGAGGAGGGAGGGGCGGGGCGGGCGGCACGGCCCCGCCGCCCAAATGCTCTTCTGTAGGTGAGCTAGCGTTCGGCCCGTCCGCGCTGTCGTTGGTAACAAGCGGCCGCGGCTCGGAGGTGCTGGCCGTCAAGCTGTCCCAGGAATTTCTGTTAGGCGTGGAAATCGGCGAGGGAGTCGGCGAGGCGTCAAGAGCGGCGCCTGACCCACGGACCGCATTCATGAGGGCCCCGCTCTGCTTGCTATCTAAATCATAGACCCCTGTAGCGCGCAGCAGGGCCACCCAGCTCTTGCAGAACCCCGGCGGCACGTGCAGCAGCAAATCCGTGCCCTGTGCTTCTGAATCATCGTCCTGCCCAAGGTGTTTCAGCCTAAGCTGGGGCTGGCACTCGGGCGCCTGCTCGGGCGGGGTCACAAACCGCAGGTTGCGCTGGTGCATGAACAGTCTGACGCCTACAGCCAGCGGTCTGGCGCTTGCGGGGCGGTCCGCCGCGCCATCTACGGGGTGAGGGGAGAGATGGGTGGCAACGCCCTGATATGCGGTTCTGAACTGCTGGCCGAACAGAAGATTATGCAGTCGAGATAGATGAAGACGCGCGCTTCCCGATAGGACGCGCCGTGGCGCCCGCCGGGCTTGTCAAGACTAAAGAAAAGCAGGCCAAAGCCGCTGGGATACTGCTGCTGGTTTGACAAAATGTAGAAACTGCGCCAGCCTCCGGTAGATATGATCGAACAAGCCCTGTTCCGCAAGGCGTTTCGCGGACGCTAGCGACAGGCGCAGGGCGTCTCCGTCCGGCAGGATCTCCCGAAGGCCCCAACGCGCCAGCAGTTGCACGTACGGGTAGCTAAGGGCTGCGGCGAGGTCTTGGTTGTGGACCATGGTCCTGACGGCTCGCAGCCAGGCTTGCCCCTGCTCGAGGCAGCAATGACGGTCTTGATGCACGTCATATGCGTGTCGGTAGCTGCGTGCCAGCGTGTAAAAGAGTCCAGGCGGGGGATAATTTCGCGCTGCATTACCTGCGCTTCTTCATGGCTGAGGGAAGTTTGGGTGAGAATAGTGCTGGCGACGGTGTGCAGCGACGCCAGCAAGGACTCGTAGATGGGAAAAACAATACTGCCCCCGTCACGGTGCCCCTCCACGAGCACGCGCGTTAGGGCTTGGACGTACAAGCATTGTAGCCGGCAGTATTCAGTAATGAAGCCCAGTGCCCACACCCTGAGCCCGCCCACCCTGGTGTTCATGCACCTGACCTCCCCTGTTCCTCCCTCACCCCTAGAGAGAGAGAAAACAAAAGCCTCAGGACAAGCGCAAAAGACAAGGGAGGCGAGAGAGAGGTTTGGAGTGGCAGAAGCAGAAAAAAGAGCCAGAGACAGGGGGGTTTGTAAGACAGGGAGGGGGGGGGAAGGGGACGGCTGAGCTGGGTAGAGGTGGTGAAGTAAGGGCGGGGAGGGAAGGGGGAGGGAAGGGGGGGGGGAGGGGGGGTTTGTGTTGCTGTGTTGTTTTTCTTTTTGCTCTTTTTTAAACAGAAATAGAAACGCACGGGGAGGAAAACTGTGGGGAGACAGACGCAAACAGAAAGCAAAGTCACGGATGGAATATATGTACTACATTCGTCTGGGCCAGCACCACCATCCCCCCCGCCGACCCCCCCCCCCCCCCGCTTCAAGCCCTTTTTGCGAAACAGACGAAAGGGAACGAGAGGGGGAGGTAGAGCGGCCGGGGGAAAGGAAGGGAGGCGACGGGGGGGGGGGGAGGGAGGGCGGGCGGGGGGGGGGGGGCTATGAAAGGAGAGGGAAAGGGAGGGGACGACGTCAGGGGCGGGTGAAAGAAAGCAAGTGGAACACGCTTTCTTTTTTTTGGGGGGGGGGGTTTGTTTTTTTGGCCTCGTAGTTCCCTTGCTGGTATTCTCAAAAGCAACCCTTCTCACCACACCCGCACTTCCCCCTCCCCTCGCTTTGCTCCCCCCTTTTTTTTCTTTGTTCTGTTGGTTTGCTTCCACCCACCCCACCCCCCCTATTCCCGGCCAAATGCTAGCGCTGGCTGTGCTGGCAGTGCACTGCCGCGCCTTGAACGTAGTCTCAAGCTACCGCAGCTCGGATGGCGGGGATTCCACGTTGCTCGAGCTTTCCTTTGACCAGGGGGACCTGCCTTCCAGCCAGGCCGAGGGCGTATTACAGTTTCAGGTCGAAGGGGCGGCCATTGGCGCGGGGCTGCGCGGCCTGCTGCACGGAACCCTGACTGTGGCAGCGCCCGAGTCAGTCGTGGAACGCAGCCTGCTGGGCTACGTGCCGGAAGGCTCGAACACACTCACCTTCAGTCTGTGCAACCAATTGCAGAACGAGGTGCAGCTGGCGGGCGCGAGCGAACGGGAGTCGGCGCTGGCGGATTACTCGCTGCAAGCCCTTCAGGAACAGGCCCAACAAAACAACAGCAGGCGCCAGCAGTTGCAACAACTGTCAGACGGCGTGCAGCCCTGCCCGGACGGCGACACGGAATGCAATGAACTTAACGCCGACTCTCCCGGCCGTTACGTTTGCTACGCGTACAATCTCATGTCCAAGGAGCTGTTCAGGTTCTGCATAGACAGCTGGATGTGCCTGCAAGGCGCCTCGGACGCAGTTTGCATGCTGGGCATTGCCACCTGCACCGCCACGGCCAAGCGTGCTCTGTACAGCGGCGCGGCCCTGAGCTGCCCCAAAGCGTGCGACGTCGGCCAGTACTGTGCGGTGCCCAGCGGCGGCACGGCGTCGTTGCCGGGCGTTTGCACCAACATTACGAGCACGATGGGCGCTCCTCACCTCGTGGATACGCCCGGCGCGGGCAACTGCTACGATGAGAGAATAACGCAAGCCGTCTTGGACCGGGCCCAGAAAGACTTTGAACGCGTGTTCAGCAGCGGTTTCAAGGGGCTGAGCGACCTGCAGGCCGAGCTGGACAAGACGGCACAGATCTACGACAGTGCGCTCAAAGTGCTAGCGGAGACGGGCAAGCAGCAGAACAAGACGCTGCAGCGGCTGCTGCTGAACATCCACACACTGAACACCCAGAAACAGCAGGTAAATCTCACCTCGCAGGACTGCATGCTCCTGAACGACACGATCAATCAGTTCCTGCGGCACGAAAAGTCAATGTTGGAGGACTTCAACAGGACCACCAATGCGGCGTTCCTGGATCTGCATTCGTTTGAGGGGTCCATGAACGAGGAAACCAACGCCGTGAACGCCCTTTTCTTGGCGCTCCTGGCGCAGAGCAGAGTGCAGAGCACGCTGATGGGCGAATTTACCGTGGACCTGGCGGGGCTGCTAGACATGGCCCGCGCCAAGCTGGCCGATGTGCGCAAGCTGCAGACGTCGGAGCGCTCGCGCCGCGCCCTCGCGGCTATGCTATTTGCCTATGCCGAGCAGGCAGCGGAGCGATCCAACACACATTTGATAGCGGAGGGCGGCGTGCCGCCGCTGGGCTTCGCCCACGTGAACGACCCGAGCGACCCGTACTGGTTCCGTTTCACTGTGGTGATCCAGTTTGAGCAGGACACCCTTCTTTCAGAAACTCTACAGGCCGCAGAAATAGATGGCCTCTACAACTGGGCGCTGCAGGACCCGGAGGTCCGCCGGAATTACGAGACATACACACCAACCGCACAAGATCTGAACCCTTCTTGGCTGCTCTCGACCGAGCCGCTGACCACCGACGAATACTGGAACAAGACCCTCGGCAACCACCCGGACGAGGCCGGGGTCTTTGCGCGCTACGCGAACGACCTCAACGATCTTCACGAAGTGAACGCGGCCATGAACCGCGTCCGCTGGTTGTTGCTCAACACCATGCGCTTCTTCTGTGACCCGCAGTTCCTGCTCGAGCAGAGCGACATCTGGTTCACGTTCAGGGACATCATGAAGCTGCTCGGCCCCCCCGGCTGCGAGCTGCCGGCGCTCGGCAAGACCCATTTCGCCGCGGTTGTGATGTTGGCCTTGACAGGATAAACAACAAGATTCCGTACAAGAAAAAAAACTAATATATATAAAAATAATGAATATACTACCAAATTGAATATTTTAATGTATTTTAACTATTTTAAACAAAAAATTAAAAAAAATTGAATTTATAGCCGTTACAGTTGTTTTTCGACCGTTTGTAATTTATTTGCTAGATAGTTGTTTTGAGTTGCCTGAGCTTGGTTTTTCTTTGTTTTTATGTTGTTTTACATAAAAATCAATGTAACTATATTAAATTTATTAAATTCTAATGATATTATTTCAAATTCAAATTCAAATTTAAATTTGACTAGAAATTTTTAAGTTTGCTACTGGTGGCAGCCACTCACTTATAGTCGTTATACATACTCATCGACTACTTGAACTATGCTTGAAATTATATTAATACTAGTTTGTTCAGCATATTTACAATGTTTTTGAAGCATAAAACCGGTGCGGAAGCTTAGACTTCAAGTTGAGTGACAGTGTTTAACACTAGCCACTGTGACACTCAGACTACTTGCCACTCACTTGTATTCGTTATACATACTCACTGCCAACTTGAACTATGCATGAAATTACATTAATACTAGTTTGTTTAGCATATTTACAATGTTTTTGAAGCATAAAACCGGTGCGGAAGCTTAGACTTCAGAGTCAGTGACCGTGTTGTACACTAGTCACTGTGACACTCAGACTATTTGCCACTCACTTGTAATAGTTATACATACTCACTGACTACTTAAACTATGAATGGAATTATATTAATACTAGTTTGTTTAGCATATTTATAATGTTTTTGTATTAAAATTTCATTCCGGAATAAAAGTGTAATCATATTAATGTTAGTGACATTTTATTCAGAAAAAACCAAAATATTTGTCAGACTAAGTTTTAAGTTTAATATTTGCGTCGATGTTTAGAGCAATGAGGGCTCTTAGTTTTACTGTAGTCTGATTCGCAATCATACTCGCTATCAGATGATTTGTGATGTGAATGGTTATTTGCATTTATGTTTAGAGCAATGAGGGCTCTTTGTTTTAGTGTAGTCTGACTCACAATCAGACTCGCTACCAGATGATTTGTGATGTGAACGGTGGGAGTGCTTGGCGCGTTTATGTGCACGGCGCGGTTCAGGGGAATCTGATGCTTCAGAACGATAACGAGGCAACTTTTACTCGAAGCTGAAACAAACAACAAGATCAAAAATCAGATTGAAAATAACAGAAGTTGCGAAATTACCGCGCGTCTCTTTCAAAATATCCCTCTGCGCGGTGACGCTTACGAGCTGCACCTTTGCGTCATTGTACTTTTCTAGATACTTTGCCGCATTGGACTCAGCTTTCTGAAGAGCAGTGGTAAGCTGTTTTACATTTGCCTCTGCTTCGCGAAGCTTGTTTTCCACAGTTTCCAGGTCGGCGTCATTTGACGCGTTCTCAACGTATTCAGCTAACTGCTTCTTGTAACCAGTGATTTCCTGAACAAGCATAATGATTTTCATAGAAGTGGAAAACACACAAAGGCGTAAAACTTTTGCAAGTCAGCGTTGACCTGTTTGTTGCGTGCGTTACACTAAAAAAAAAAAAAAAAAAAAAAAAAAAAAAAAGTGATAAAACGCAAGAAGAGAAAAATAGCCAATACCCTTCTGGATTTGTCCAAGTCGTTGGTGAGCTTCTGGATGTTGGTGGACAGTTTCTCTTGCACAACCAATTCTTTTTCTCGTGCAGCCAAGTCGTTGGTGAGCTTCTGGATGTTGGCTGACATTTTTTCTTGTGCAGCGTTCATTTTGCTCACTTTTTTTTGTTCTTCAGCCAAATCTTGTTTGCATTTTTTCAGCTCACTTTGCGCGGCCAGTTTGGCCCTCCGCTCGTCATCGACTAATTTAATCGTATCGTCGAAAATTTTTTTAGCTTCTTTATCACCATCGCAAAGGCTTTTGATGGTTGAATGAGCTGCCTCAAGTTTGGCTTTCAAAGCCAGGACCTCGGCTTTTGCTTCCATAGCGTCCTGCAAGTACTGCTTACTAGAGTTAGCATGAGCATCAGACCAAACAGATTCGTCATCATCCGAAATCAACCCGTTAGTGCTCTTATTCTTCCTGACAAGATGCTCGTCACTGAGTTGAAAAAGCTTTGCCACACTCTTTACCACTTCCTCGGTCAGCGGCTTGGATTTTTCTGTAAAAAAAGACAGCGCTTTCTCATCCCGATTCAACACATCTTGAAACGCGCGAGGAACAGGAGCATGGATCCAATCTGCTGTGGAACGGAGGACTCTTACAACGTTGCTTGAGTTTCGGTAGACAAATACAAAACGATAATAATTACGGTCAATCTTATCTTCGTCCGCTGCTTTAACGAACCTCTTGAGTGCTTTCCACAGACGACCAAGAGCTACGGTAGTATTATCATCTTCGATCATCGCATTTACAGATGAGGCCTTGGCAGTTGCGCGTAAAAAGTAAAGCCACTCACCAGCCTTTATTTCGACACCGTTTACCGACACAGAAGGTAAAGACATGATTCTGTCCCCATCAAGGGTACCTGCAACAAGCTCTGCCCCTTCCTCTGAAAAGATCCACTTACGGTTCCCTTCGCCACCCTTGTTACCAGGATGAAACAAACTAGTGTCTTCGGGATGCACGAACTCGACCTTGGCATCAACAGACATGAATATGGCAAAAAGCAAAAAACAGGGAGGGAAACAAGACCTTGATAGTTGTGGAGGAGCCAGAGGCACTGCCGCAAGACAGCTCAATCAAGGCTGGATCCAAGCCTAGCAACTTAGCGACCTCCTCCTTCCTCGATCTGCCCTTTTCAACAACCACTTTTAAGTCGCAGGGAAACTTACAGTTCTGTAACAACAAAACTTCATCGTTAGCAGTAATGGCTGCTGATTTTTGAGACTCGTCACGGGCAGCGAAAGCAGCGTTGATTGCGTGGCTACTCTGATCTACACTGCGATAGCTCTCCTCCAGTACTAAGTCTTGCAAAACTGGTGCGACATGAGCTGGTTGAGCAGCTACCACAACAAAAGAACAATAATTGTAGGGCAAAAACAAACAACCCAAGATGCAGTGGAACCTTGGGTTGCTGCTGGTAGTAGTCCAGTGCTTGCATCTTGTGCAGTGTCGCCAATAGTGGACTTCAAGCAGCTTACTCTCAACTTGACTCTCGAGTTTTTCTAAGTCTCAAACGCAACACAACCCGCCGCGCCAAAAAAAAGGTTGCGTCGAAGTTTTGTCAACCGACTTTTTGTTCCAACCAACACCCGCAATGTCACCCTTATTTTGTGGTGTTTTTCCAAAACTCTCGTCCGGTCCGGTTTTTCCCGTTTTTTTTTTGGCGGTTGATGCAAAAATAACCAAAACTGACGACATGTCCACTTTGCAGAGTCTTGTTGCTGTGTTGTTGTATCTTTTGTACTTGCTGTGCATGTCTATTTACACACATTCTTGAGGTGTTTTCACTTTCTCTTCCGTTTGTGTTGTTTGTGGGCTTTTGTGGATGCTTATTGCCTTCAGGCCGACATGCTGGGAAACAAAAAGCGGCCTTGGTGGGAGGTGCATCAAGATCAAGCAAGATATGAGGCCAAGGTATGCTGTGCTTGCTTCTTTGCGTGCTGACAACTTTTTTGACATGATTGCAGCACTTATTTCTTGTGTGTTTGTTCTCATGCAGGCAAGATTGGTGCTCGGTCTGTCAGAACAAAAACCTACCTCGGACACTTTTTGCTCCTCTTCCTCCTCTCTTGCCTCCTCTCTCTTCCTCTGTTTCCCAGCCTGCTCAGATGCACAGCAATAGGAATACATGTTTGGTTGTTTCAGATACCTCGGTAGATGAGGTAGATTGTCTCAGTGTAGTTTTGGAAGAAAAAAAAAAGCCTGATATTCGTCCACCCTCTAATCCATCCGTGAGGCTCTCAACTCTTGATTCTGTTTTGCAGTCCTTGGGGGCACAGGCACAAAAGCATTTTAAGCACTCCTGCGAAGAAGCACCTTTGATGGAGCTGGCAAAGTGGGGCTTGGCAGTTGTAGCTAGAATAGTTGAGGATACACAGTCTTTACCTTCTGTCGCCCCTCACACCGTCCCCCCTCATGTTTGCTCTTTACTTGGCGAGGTGCAGGAATGTTTTGTTCTCTCTAATATATCTTGTGCTTGGCTTGGTGTACCAAACGTAAGTGCCTTGCGTCCCTTTATTGGTTTTTCGTTTGCTAATACACGTGTTGATTATGATCCTGTGTCTCGTGAAGAACTTGGAATGGATACATACGGAGTTGATTTTTATTTATCTAAGTTCCATCCATCCCACGATCGTCACATACGGAGTGGTAGACAGTTTGTTGAGTATATAACGGAGAGTAAAGTATACGGAGAGTAAAGTATACGACGAGTACGCCAGCTTCCCCGTCTATTGGAAGCAGGTTCTACCGGTCTTCTCTCTCTCTCTCTCTCATTCTCTCTTTCTTTCTTTCTTTCTTTCTTTTTTCATTTTTGCTTTCCTTCATTCCTTCTTCCCTTCCTGCTTTCCTTTTTATTTTTTCTTTTCTTTCTTTAATTTCTTTCTTCAATTTCTTTCTTTCTTTGTGCAACTTTTCTTTTTTGGTTATCTGCACATGCGTTTCTTTGTTTTGCTTGAACAGGCGATTTCGGCTGCAATCAAGAAGGGGGAGCCATACATGCACCAGCCAAAGCACAAGTTGCGACGAACCCAGCCCCAGCTAGCGGTTGCTTGGGAGGCGGGGGAGGCGGGGCTCTGGAAGTGTGAGCGTTGTGTCCCACCAACGTACCATGTAGAATCCGCAAGCAGCAGGGCTCACAAGTGTTTTTCTTCGGGCATCGCATTTACAGGCAAAGAGAGGCCCAATGCCCGAGTGCAGCGTTTTGAAATCAGCGCCGCCATTGACGACCAGCCCAACCGCCTGATCAGAAATTTGCAATTACTCCAAAAGGATGTCGAAGCGCGTGCAGGTTTATTTGAGTTCCAGTTGATGTGGGGGTCATTTTTGCGCAGAAGGGCTCCATTCAGTCGGGATGCGGATTGTGGTTGTCAATGTCCCCCCCTTTTGTCAAGGTTGATGGACAATGGGTGCAGCTGTATGTTCCGAGATGCTTGCACGGAGTTCGGTAACACCCCCCCCCCCCCCCGCCTCGTCCCAAGGTTGCAGAAATTGTGGTTCTCCAACCAATTTTTTGCTACAATGTCACGTCTTGTTTTTTTTTTTTTTTTGGAGGTGGTTTTTAAAAGTTTTTGCCTGTACTTTCAAAAGCATGACGTGACATTGCAGCCTGTTTTTCGCACAAGTCGAAAACAATTTTGCAATTTAGGACCCCTGTTTGCTCTCTCGGTCAGCGCCAGATGCCTTTGGCCGACATACGTACTTTCTGGACCAGACAATTTGGACAATTTTTGATTCACCTCTGGAAGGATTTGAAGCAAGCCGTGGTCCCTCCTTCTCGCCCGATTTGGACACGTTTGCACCGTCAGTTCCACGTGGAGTTTCGACACAGTAAAGTCTGGGGTAAATGCCACTATTGTTGAGAATTTGCACAGAAATCGAACAGGCTCGTTGAATTACAAACAAGTGAGGGTAAGAGAGAGCTCACTTCAGAAGAAGAAAAAGAGAAAAAAAAATTGAAAGAGAAAAAAAAAAAACCGAACACCATTTCAACGCTAAGGAAGACACGAAAGTGTTTGAAGAACATTTACAGTTAGTTCAGGACGACCTTTCATATGTGTTGATGGTTGTTAATTTTTCGCGAATGAGCGTGGGGGGTGGTAAGACTGCAGACGTTAACGATTGCATCGCAGTACTTTTAATGGGGGATGGGTTGGGTGGGATCAAGAGAAAGTACATTGACACCCTCCCCCTTCCTGACGACCCAGGACCCAATAACGATTTCTTTTTTTACCGGCAGTGGCAAAACTGTATGCTGCAAAAGGTAATTCATGCACTGCCGGGCAAAAACAAAGTCATTCAATGGTCGGACGGTGGCAGAAAACATTTCAAGCAAAGGTTTGCACTTGCCGAGGCCAGCCTTACAAGAATTAAACATCCATGGCTGCAACATTTTTCCTGGCATTTTTGGCCATCTAATCATGGCAAAAGCCTATGCGATTCACACGCAGGAAAAATTGCACAAATGGTGGCATACATGGCCTTTCACAACGTCACTGGATTTGGGAAACGTCACGTGACCTTGCTTGGCTTATCAGAAACAACCTTTGTGATTCTGAGCCAATGTTTTTTGAAGACAATATCAACCGAAATGATAAATACCGTCACCCGGTGAACGGTATTGATGATCCCGGTTGGTTTCATCATTTTGAGGCTACCACAACACCTGGTCTCCTGAAAATCAAACAACTTTCAAATTCAAACGAAATTGCTTTTCGTTTCACTACAGAGACAAAAGCAAAGACTGTTTTGAATACTCTTGCTGGTGATAAAGGGTTCTGGTGGCCCCAAGAGCTTGGTCTTCCTCCAGTTGCTCCTCGGCCGCTGCCGCGTCATCGTATAGCTCGAAGAGGCAGACAGCAACAGGCACGTAGAAATATTCGTCGTTAGTCAAGTTTTCAAAAGCTTCATAGCTCACTCACTCTGAAGTCTAAGCTTCCGCACCGGTTTTATGCTTGAAAAACATTATAAATACGCTAAACAAACTAGTATTAATATAATTTCATGGATAGTTCAAGTGACAGTAAGTATGTATAACCATTACAAGTGAGTGGCAAATAGTCTGAGTGTCACAGTGACTAGTGTACAACACGATCACTGACTCTGAAGTCTAAGCTTCCGCACCGGTTTTATGCTTCAAAAACATTGTAAATATGCTAAACAAACTAGTATTAATGTAATTTCATGCATAGTTCAAGTTGGCAGTGAGTATGTATAACGAATACAAGTGAGTGGCAAGTAGTCTGAGTGTCACAGTGGCTAGTGTTAAACACTGTCACTCAACTTGAAGTCTAAGCTTCCGCACCGGTTTTATGCTTCAAAAACATTGTAAATATGCTGAACAAACTAGTATTAATATAATTTCAAGCATAGTTCAAGTAGTCGATGAGTATGTATAACGACTATAAGTGAGTGGCTGCCACCAGTAGCAAACTTAAAAATTTCTAGTCAAATTTAAATTTGAATTTGAATTTGAAATAATATCATTAGAATTTAATAAATTTAATATAGTTACATTGATTTTTATGTAAAACAACATAAAAACAAAGAAAAACCAAGCTCAGGCAACTCAAAACAACTATCTAGCAAATAAATTACAAACGGTCGAAAAACAACTGTAACGGCTATAAATTCAATTTTTTTTAATTTTTTGTTTAAAATAGTTAAAATACATTAAAATATTCAATTTGGTAGTATATTCATTATTTTTATATATATTAGTTTTTTTTCTTGTACGGAATCTTGTTGTTTATCCTGTCTTGCAGAACAAGAGAACCCGCTCGTCTGTCCCCACGCGTGGAAGAAGATCTTCGAGTCAAGTCGTGATGCTTTCAAGCTCCCTTTGGCGGGGAACTATCCTTACTTCCGTCTTTCTGAACATTCCCCGCTCGATCGCGCCACGTTTGTCAGCACAGCTCGGGAGCTTCTGCAGAAGGCTGGAGTCGCGACTGGTGGTCGCTTCAACGGGATCTCGCTTCGTCGTGGTGGTGTAGCTCGTCTCTTCTCGCTCGGTGCTTCGGATTCATCGATCATGCGTGCGCGTCGGTGGTCTTCGTCTTTACGTGGGCGCAAGGATGGCCGAGCTTGTTGCTGAACAGAAAGCTATGAGGGGAGGGGCAAATCTCTAGGCTCAAATGTTGGAGGTATTTGTAATGTTCGGTTTCAGTACTCAAGTTTTTAGGTGCGGCTGTCTGTGTTCCGAGTGGACATCAGAGCCGTCAACTCTTTTAGTGTTTTGTAAACTTGAGTCCTGAAATATTTGAGCCTAGCCCCTTTCCCTCCACACTACTCCGACGAGTTCGGAAGGTTAGGCCAATAAAGCTTTTCTGTTCTCTAAATTCGAAACTACGATACGGAAACTTTAACTCATTATAACGTGGTTTGTTAGCATCAGCACGAGACCAATAAATAGTTCCCCCTACATCCCCCATAGATAGAGAGGCGCACTCCTTAAGTCTAAAGAGCAAGAATACGACTCTGAATTCATCAGGTAGAGGCACTCCTCTTGACTGTAAGCGCTCGAAGCGTTGGGTCAAGAGCTCCATCCATGCTGGTAGGCCATTGCTTGACTTCAGCTTTGTCTCGAACAGCTGCATTAGTAGGCGAGCGAGGGAAACCGATCCTTTGCTGCCGAATCGCTCGCAGATCGCTGTCCAGATCACCGCTGGGTTGGTTCCTGCTCGTTGGACGGTCAGTAGAGCTGTCGACTCTTGGCATGCTTCCACAAGGAAGCAGCGGACATGGATCTGTGCTTTGATGTAGTCTGCTTGGCTGAAAATTGTATCCAGGTCAGTTGGTACGTTGATAGTAGGCAAGAGGGCGGGTGCTTGGCTACCTGAGGATGGGTTGGTCGAGGATGGGCTGCTTGAGGACGAGCTGGTCAGTGATGACGAGCTGCTCGATGATGAGTCGCCACGTCTCGATCCGTATGCTTCATCGTCTTCGTCGTTCGCTCCTCCTTCTCGACTGTCTTGCTGTCGAGGTGGTCGTAGACCCAGGTCTGACAGTCCAGATCCAGTAGTGTTGTTAGGGGCGGGTGGGTGGGTCTTAGTCCAGTAGTTCTGGTACTTGCGTAGATTGTAGCAATCTCTTGTACCGAGTAGGGCGATTCTTGGTCTTCCAGAAGTAGTATGTAGCGTGCGTCCACGCCCAATAAAAAAGCGAAAAATTGGAATTTCCAAAGGTCAAATTCATCGATGGGTCTTTTCGGGAATTTCGGTAGCTTGAGTTGGTAACGGGGCGCATCCAAGGCTCCATGACCAGTAAGTACACTAGTAGACATTAGTCTCCGGATACTTGAATCATCGTTTGCGCTGAGGCACTTTGATCAAAGGTTGAAGGAACAATAATGATTTTAATCAATGGTTAGAAACCAATGACTGAAACTCAATCTAATTTACCATAAATTTATAGTAAAATAAATACCACAAATTTATATACTGATCTTGTGGTCAGAAATTCAAGTGATTATTCAGTATGGGCCAATCTATACTAACTTGCAACTAATTGTGAATAACGGTAATATCAACGTAACGAATAATAACTATGATAAGAAATATGAAAATGGTAATGAATATGATCCGGTCAAATATAAATGTTATGTCGTGAAATTGACCATAAAAGGTAACAATATATTTAGTAAATATTATTGCTTACTTGACCACATCATCTAAATACGCGAAGGCGTATCCCGTCGTATCTCCGTACTTTTCCGCAAATTCCGCGTCCCGAAAATTTGCACCCAGCATCTTTGTCATCGCCTGCTGAAAGATGCCCGGCGCTACCTTCAACTCCATCAGTAGAACCTTCCACACATAGGTGTCAACCCCACCATGAATGCCGTTAGGTAGCGGCTCTTCCGCTAAAGGAATTTGCCAGAATCCGCTCTTCAAGTCCAGCGTCGAATATATCTTCACGTTCTGCAGCACCTCTATTCCCCTCCTCACGTCCGGCACCGGCGTCTCTATCTTTTTGATGATTTCGTTTATCCTCCAATAATTGATACACATCCGCAAAGTTCCGTCTGGTTTCGGCGGCGCCATGCGTACCGGAGACGCTACTCCGATAGCCGCGCCTCGATCAATCCCTTCTCCAAAAGCTCCGCTCATCTCTCGCAATCCAATCTTCATGATGACTTAACCGTGAAGACCGTCCTATCCCTGGCACCTCTTGCCCCATCTCTCTCTCAAAAACCGCCGTGTGTTGCTTCACCGAACCCCCTTCTAAAGGCCCGAAAACCTGTATATGGTCCTCCATGACCCCCAAAGCCGCTGTCTTTTCTTCCGGTGTCCCTTCCCATGTCTCCGCTTGTGCCTTCAACGCCTCTCGTGCCTTATCGGTCTCCTCTTTGATCTGTTCCTCTGTCGCTTGACCCTGTATATCGTCCACCGCTACCTCCGTTCCGTCTCCGTCAAAACCCTCCCTTGACCGATATAGGGTTGGTGTTTTCCGCTCTTGATCCGCATACCTTGCCAGTTGGTCCATCATCATGGCATACTGGATAGCATGCGTTCTGTGGTATACCCCGAATATATGTGTGAAAGCCTCATCCCGTATGGTCGCGAGATCTCGATCCAGAAGCTCCTTCCGGTACCGCCTAGCCATCTTCCTCGAACCTAGTCGGCAAGCCACCACCAACTTCTGCGTGCGACTCGGTATCGGTATCGGGTCTGCCACTAGAAAATCTTCCACGTCATACCACCACATCTCCGTTCTCCTCCCCACCGGAAACATAATTGTAAACTCCCCGTGCGAAAGCAGATTCTTCAATGTCTTCTTGATCTGAGACACCGAATCCGCTATCATAGGTTGGCTTCCCTACTTCTCTTGTTAGAAGTTCAAAATTTCCGCTTTGGGTTGGCTAGGTTTGCCCGCATTGCACACCACATACTGCGCCATATGCAACAGGTCCCGTTCATCCATTTCCTTATGCTGACATCCCAAATCCCGTCCGTGTTTCGGGAAGCCGTCCGAAGCCTCCTCCCTTTGTCTCCGGAAATAGTCCAGACTCTCATCGATCAAAGCAACAATTCTTTGCCCCGTCCACTCGTCTTCTGATCCGCTTTCCTCATCCTCTTCTTTGAGCTCTCCGGCTGCAAAAACCTCTTGTTCCGTTTCCTTGTTCTCCTCCCCCTCATCGAGTTCTATCCGTGCCGTCGTAAAATCACTCGCTACCCATGCTCCCGGTATGTTAACGTCTCTTCTTTGTCGCAGTATTCACATGTGCTTGGGGGTAAAGGGCGTGAGTGAGGCATGTCGGCGGGGTAAATACCTGGCGGTTGGTAGCCTACACACCGTTGACAAAAGCCCACCATTGCCTGCCAGCCCGCCGGGTAGATGTTGAATCCCAACCTATTAGTCTAAGACCCCAATATCCCATCTCCATAATAGTTGCGTGATTGTAGCAAAATGAACATCCATATACCAGTACCATGGGCTACGGGTAGTGTGGGATGTGATTATGTGCTTGTTGTCAATAACCGATTGCCAGTCAGTCCTTTTCATTTATAGTTAACTCCTAAACGTGTATCTGGCCTAATTGTGACATCCCCTATTGATCTTCTCACTTCCACTTTCCCCTCTCTCACCGTCGACTGTGGTTCGGTAAAGTGTGGCAGCCACGCTAACGAAGACACACTGTCCTTAACCATTTTAGAGGGGTACCAGGGCTCCTCTCTGGGGACGATGTAATTGAGTGGTGCATCCGCTCTCCATGTCGGAGACCAGTGTTTTGGTGGCACTGGAAACCCGTGTGAGTCATCTAGCCTCCTATAAAGTTTTTTCGCGAAAGCCCACATGTTGAGCTTAGTTCTAAAATCGTTTTCGTCTATTTTCTGCTCTTTTGAAAGTGATTCCCACGATGTTTCTACTGGTCGCAAATCGCTGAAATATTCAAATTCCATATGCGGTGCTATTACTCCGTATGCTGTTATTCTTTCCCCCACCTTTCTCTCATTCCCACTCTGCTCCCCCCCGCTCGCACTATTCTCCTTCCCATCAGAGCTAGTACTTCCTTCGCGACTGTTGTTGTGTCCCTAGTCGCACCTGTAGTAGTCGTGGTGCTCTCAAAACCAGTTGTCGACCTAATAGGCAATGTCAAGTGAGTCATAGTCGTCAGGGTCAGAGGGTACCCTGGCATCCTCGTCGTCGGTGGCCAACATCACTATTCCTCCGAACCGGCTACCCAACGCTTCTTCCATACTTCCGTAACCCCATTGATTTTCCCTGAATGTAAGCTGTGTTGCCATTGGTTGCCTAACTTTATGGGGTCCTCGACAACTATGGCATTTCATTGGACCTTTCTCTCTGCTATCACGGGTGTAGTACAAAGGTATCTTTTTATCCTCTGAGATAGAAAATTTACTCAAGTTTTCGAGAGTTTGTCAGCTTGCGTCAACGATTTGACGTCACTGGAAAGTTGTCGAAAGGTGGGTCTGTCTACCTCCTCAAGTGGGGTGTAATAACGCTGAGTACCTTTTGAACTAACAGTGGTGTGCTTAGCGTTGTTGAGCTTCAGTATGAGCTCGTTACACTTATAACCTTCATCGAAATGTCGCGTAAGGGCATTTCGTTCAAGACGCCATTTGATCAAATTGATCCATTTCTCTATGTCTGAGTTTGGTGTCAATTGGTCAGCCACGTGTTGAGCTTGCAGTTGGGCAGTGCTAAGCGTGCCCATTTGACCAAATTCCGCAATAAGGGCAGACCACATCTCATGTGGCTCCCTACCGGCTGAACGGATAGCTACCATTGCGGAGTGACCAGCTACAGCTTCAGCAATTATTGAGCGAGTCTTTACAGCCAGTTTTATGCGAGTCAGGGGGTCAAAGCAGTTTTGCAATGGGACAAATGTCGGGTCAGCAGGAATACCAAAGACAGCAAGTCGCATGTCGGCATGAGGGTCTACCGCAGGTGCAGGAGGCGCAGGTTCAGGCGCGATGATCAGCTTCAGCTCTGCAGTTGTCAGGGGCGAACTTGGGTCGCGCAGGAAGATCAGAAATCTGGGGTCCACGCCTTCACAGAACTGTAGGTGCTCCACCGAAAGTTGTCGAACTCATAAGCATGTTCAATGCTTCTTGTGATGTGGGTGGGAAGGCGAGGGACTTTGAGCGTTAGCTTAGTGATGGCTGGCTCATGACCTGCCATGACTTAGTTTCACTTAAATGATTAAAAGGTCAGCACCGGAATTCAGTTGACAGGAACTTCGAATACCTAGAACAGTATTTTACTAATAATGAGAACGACAAAATGTAGAAACCGCTCTCTGAACTGACCCCGTGTCTGCTTGGGAGCGTGCTTGCTAAGAATTTCTATTGCCTATAATAGTTACGGGACGAACTGTTGATTAAGGCATATGATTAGACAAAAGGTACAAAGCAAGGTCAGTTTAGAGATGTGAAGGCCGTTGGACTAATCACACCAGTTAATACGATAAAAGTTATTTGTAGAGATATTGGAAATTGTAAATTGAAAGTGGCAAAATACAGGTAGCGATATGGGAAACATTATTCAGAGTCGATCAAATTACATGTTACTTACAGGAACTAATATTACCGTTACTGATGTATTTATTACAGTTATGAGGGAAATCCGAAGCAATTAATATATGAAAATATGATAATAACAGCGCACTTGGATCAGATCAAATTCCAGGTCGGGGATATTGTACTATTGTATCATCCTCAGGTCCCGAAGGGAGTCAGCTCTAAGCTGTTCACTCGCTGGAAAGGACCATATCAAATCATGGAACTTTCGGGACCTCTGAACTACAAGATCAGGGGTAGAAGGAAGGTGCAAATTGTGAATGTACCAAGGCTGATTAAGTATGCCTTCTTACTGGAAGATGAATCCGTTGAGGAGGCGTAAAACGGATGAAGGATGATTTCAAAAAGGTGCCGCACATCCACAAGGAGGCTGGCATAGACCAAGAAGATGCTTATCGGGCACCGATAGATGAGAAGGAGGAGAATGAAGTTGACAGTAAGGAGAAGACTGCACAAGCGCGGCGGGGACTCAGTCTAAACCACCGCGAGATAAGAAGGAGAAGATCACGGAGGCGCAGCTAAGGAGAGCGCGGAATGATCTTATCAACGACCAACCGAGGAAGGCGATGAGGTCGATGCGATCAAGGGACGTCCACCAGGACAAGGAGACGGACACTGACTCAAATGCAGGCAGCGTCGAGATCGTCCATGAGCAATGAAAGGAAGGCGATGCGATAGCAACCATCGCATGGGTGAAAGACGCTTTCTATCTGATGAGACCAGCGGAGCAACATGTTGCTCTTGACACTCTCTCAGACTTATACTTGATGCGGGTCGTTGCAGTTCCACGAAAAACGCGAGTCACACGGACACTCAAAATATCATCAGCCGCAAAAATAATGCAACCGATACTCCAGTTCTGGAGAAGTATGGACCCGGTCGAGGATCCAAAGGCAAGACATTATCTGCCAGTATATAAAGACGCAAAAAGTCTCGAGACATGGGATGATACAATTACTCCCAGAAACAAGGACTACACTGCGTGGATCATTCAGACACTGCCAAGGGGAGTGCTTGACATCCCTTTTGACTTATCGTTGGGCGGAATCCCTAACAAGATCTGGGACATTCTCGAACAGTCAACGTTCGATCTGACTTTTGTTGATGGCACTCCACCAGGCAAAGAAATCCGCGCCAGAAGACAAAGGCAGTAACAAAGAAACTATTTTTCTTTATGTGTCTCAAATAAACTGATTGATTGCCTACACCGTATCATGATTTGATCATGCATCATCAGTTATTGTTATGAATATTAAAACGACTCAGTGATATACCTTGGCATTCGATCGCAACATACGAGTGCGAAAGGTCAATCGACACTGATACTACACCGTAGACGGGGATCGCTAGTGTAATGAGCGATGGTGCTCCTGGGTATGACCCTTTACAAGTCCTAGGATGATGTTCTCAAAATGAAATGTTCTCTGAAACATTAAATTATTTTTTACGATATATTATATACTGTCGTACCTGTGCACTGTCAATCTCTACTTGTGTCGGTATATCGCAGGGTTGGGTACTTACACCCCGGCTTCGGATATAGTTACCTGGACTGGCCCCCTAGTACTATATCATAAATATACGCTTTGGACAAGGGTATGTCACTAAAAAGATAATGTATATACGACCTCAGTGTGGAAAATAATAATAATAATAATAATAGTGCTTCTCTGTCAATGGCTGATGCATTTCTGCACATGCGCCTCCATCGTCTCACCCGTGAGGGGAGTACGAAGAATTGACGATAAGCTCTAATGACACCCCCGCAAGGGCAGTTCCAACACTTCCAGACGGGCCGGTATGTTCAATGAAAATACTGGTCCAGAAATAGACCGGTATGTTCAATGAAAAAAAAAAAATAATAATAATAATAATAATAATAATAATAATAGTGCTTCTCTGTCAATGGCTGATGCATTTCTGCACATGCGCCTCCATCGTCTCACCCGTGAGGGGAGTACGAAGAATTGACGATAGGCTCTAATGACACCCCCGCAAGGGCAGTTCCAACACTTCCAGACGGACCGGTATGTTCAATGAAAATACTGGTCCGTCTACTGGTCCAGACGGACCGGTATGTTCAATGAAAATACTGGTGGCACCGACGGGAATCGAACTGGCGACAGGGCCCAAATGGTAGAACTTGACCACTGGGCTATCACGGTGTCCAATAATAATAATAATAATAATAATCATAATAATAATAATAATAATAATAATAATAATAATAGTGCTTCTCTGTCAATGGCTGATGCATTTCTGCACATGCGCCTCCATCGTCTCACCCGTGAGGGGAGTACGAAGAATTGACGATAAGCTCTAATGACACCCCCGCAAGGGCAGTTCCAACACTTCCAGACGGGCCGGTATGTTCAATGAAAATACTGGTCCAGAAATAGACCGGTATGTTCAATGAAAATACTGGTGGCACCGACGGAAATCGAACTGGCGACAGGGCCCAGATGGTAGAACTTGACCACTGGGCTATCACGGTGTTCATAATAATAATAATAATAATAATAATAATAATAGGCTTCCTCAGACTATAGCATCAGATCCAGATCCTGGACATGTGCCTCCATTAATAATAATAATAATAATAATAATAATAATAATAATAGTAATAGTGTATCTCCTGCCAATTGCTGAGCCAAAAGGCCATGTGCATCCAGTCCTCATTTCATAAGGAAAGTCTCCACACCAATCGGTGGAATAAAGGAAGTGACGGCATAGAACATTACTCTAGGAGCTTTACACCAATCAGCCCATGGAAAGGACCGATGGCCTATGTATTCCCTAATAATAATAATAATAATAATAATAATAATAATAATAATAATAGTGCTTCTCTGTCAATGGCTGATGCATTTCTGCACATGCGCCTCCATCGTCTCACCCGTGAGGGGAGTACGAAGAATTGACGATAAGCTCTAATGACAACCCCGCAAGGGCAGTTCCAACACTTCCAGATGGGCCGGTATGTTAATAATAATAATAATAATAATAATAATAATAATAATAATAATAATAATAATAATAGTGCTTCTCTGTCAATGGCTGATGCAAATCTGCACATGCGCCTCCATCGTCTCACCCGTGAGGGGAGTACGAAGAATTGACGATAGGCTCTAATGACACCCTCGCACGGGCAGTTCCAACACTTCCAGACGGACCGGTATGTTCAATGAAAATACTGGTGGCACCGACGGGAATCGAACTGGCGACAGGGCCCAGATGGTAGAACTTGACCACTGGGCTATCACGGTGTCCATAATAATAATAATAATAATAATAATAATAATAATAATAATAATAATAATAATAATAATAATAATAATAATAATAATAATAGTGCTTCTCTGTCAATGGCTGATGCATTTCTGCACATGCGCCTCCATCGTCTCACCCGTGAGGGGAGTACGAAGAATTGACGATAAGCTCTAATGACACCCCCGCAAGGGCAGTTCCAACACTTCCATACGGGCCGGTATGTTCAATGAAAATACTGGTCCAGACGGATCGGTATGTTCAATGAAAATACTGGTGGCACCGACGGGAATCGAACTGGCGACAGGGCCCAGATGGTAGAACTTGACCACTGGGCTATCACGGTGTCCAAATAATAATAATAATAATAATGATAATAATAATAATATAGTGCTTCTCTGTCAATGGCTGATGCAAATCTGCACATGCGCCTCCATCGTCTCACCCGTGAGGGGAGTACGAAGAATTGACGATAGGCTCTAATGACACCCCCGCAAGGGCAGTTCCAACACTTCCAGACGGACCGGTATAATCAATGAAAATACTGGTGGCACCGACGGGAATCGAACTGGCGACAGGGCCCAGATGGTAGAACTTGACCACTGGGCAATAATAATAATAATAATAATAATCATAATAATCATAATAATCATAATAATAAGGAGATCAAGAGGGAAATACAGCACCACGCTGCTTGTATTTTTTAAGGGTTATACATTTGTTCTTGGCATACTGCCGAGAAGAAAAGAAGTTGAGTGGAAGGATTTCACATTTACGAGAATTGCCAGAGAATCAGCTTTGACGTGCCGTATGAGGATATATATATATCGTATTTCAGCATCTATCTGTGGGTCGATGCGCTGTGTGGCATGACTCCATAGCGCATACAATTTGCAGAAAGAAATCAGAAGTTATATGACGAAAATATTATTTCTGTCATAAAATCGGGAGGGTGTACTGTAGGCATCACCACCCGGATAGCAGGTAAAAGTACCCTTTTCCTAGTGACAGGTGCACCAGCCTGTTTTTCAGTATTATTTGTCCGGATCGGACCTGATGCTATTTTATTCATGGTCTGTTGCAGTTTTCCTTTTCGGCTTCACTGAGCTAATACAACGAGACATCATTCTCATTCTTGAGGACTGTGTTTGGTTGTATTACCGATTTTTCTTTAGCTATCATTAGGGGCATTACACTGCAGATGCAGTAAATTCTACCTAGACTAACATGTTTTTGCAATATGTTTCATTGTTGCAGTACTACACATATTGCGCACACTTATCCTATCAGACTGAGCACCTTAACGACCCGCCAAAACCTTTACAGTTGATAATTCACTCTTTTTGACCGGTTCATTAGATTCTCTTCTGCACGACGTTTCGACTTCACTAACTAGTTTTCGATTCCGTTCAGAAATGATTTCAAACGATTAAGTCAAACAGTTTTTTTAAGAAAAGATCGACTATTGCGTTTTTCCTCCATATATTACCTTTTCCCCCGATTTCCCGTGAAACACACTTTACGATAAATTTGTGGACAAGGGACGGAAACGCAATGTTTGACTGTCATTTTCGCAGTTCTCAGTCATTTTCGCCTAGGCATCCAAAATCAGTTTGGTTCTCAAGTTTAACAACCTTACACTACCCGTTTATGACTGTTAACTTGAAACAAAAAGACACTATCCGTTTGAGAACTGGACACCTCACAATCTACGTTCTACACTTGATCGTAAGTTGCATCCAAGCTTGTAAAGAATTCGAAATTACGTAAATAAACGAAGTGACCTCTCTACTATTTACTTGTATTTCACCTGCTCTCACAGAGTCAGCACTCAAAGCAGCCATAGTGTTCTAAATAAGAGTTCGTTGTATCTGCCTACTTGAAGAGTTGTATACAAACTGACAATTCGAATTTTTTCATTCCAAATGAAAACTACACACACAGAGTTGGTGTGCTGTGTCGACAGATCGATTTGGAAAGACCCTCTCCTTCAGGAGTGGCTATACAACAGCGTATTAGGACAGAGGTAACCAAAAACACATATGTTTCGACAGATTGTTCATATGCCGTTGCATTTTTGTGTCCCTCCTCTGCTCTCATACACACTATGCAGTCAACTAACATAGTATGTGTTTGGTTTTGTCATTTTAGGGTCACCACCTACCTACAGAGTGGAGAAAACCTCCTCCACTACAAATCGCCGTCTCCAGCTGCTGCTCTGCGTCCTGGCTTACTCCTGGTACGTCTACATGTGGAACCAATCACTGCACGACGACCCAGTTTCGAAGTACAACGAACACAGGTGACGCTGCTTGGACCCCTACCAGCTTCCGTTCTGGCGAGAAGAACCTCAGCTACGCATGCATCGTCGCACTCAAAGAAGTAGCTAACAACCTGATTTTCAGCCGAATGCTCTTGCCGAAACCAACTGATTTTCAAACGAATGCTGTGCATGCGTTTATGAAAAACTGCTGGATGCAGCTACCTGGTACCGGTTGGCAGACGTTGGGTCAGCGTCTAGTACTGATCGCAGCAAACATCAAAAGAGCACAGTTTGTGAGGTGCAAGGGATTCCTCATGAAGTCAACTAATGTAAAGGGTGAGCGCTTTGAGGGTGGCTGTTGCTTTCTCACTGATAAGGATATCAAGCAGACATTTCCTCGCCGCTGCTGGGGAGTTACAGTGGCAGGCAGGTAGACAGCTGCAGTGCACTGGTATGCTCACGTTGCGTATAATGGGTACGTGTGTGATTTGGTGAGAATGGAATTTTTGCGCGCAAGAAAGCAAGATGATCACTTGTGGGTGGGCAATTCATGGCATGCTTAACAATCACTGATTTTTGTTCCTGTCAGCTTTTTTGAATTTCCTTGCATCGTCGCTTTGTTTCGAACACACACACTCGATTCTATGCTATGGAATTAGATATTAGTGACTATCTGCCACATAAATTGAAAGACTAAATAGATAGTCGTGAACGAAAAGAATATAATCAACAGAAAGAAGGCGTCGCAGAGGAAGAGGAAGTTAAAGAATAATTAGATAAAGAAGATAATGTTGAAGAAGAATTAGAAGAAGAAGAAAACATGTATGATGAAAGAAGTAAATAAGAGGAAGGTGAAGAAATATATGATGACAGAAGTGAAGATAGAGTGGAGTAATTTGCAAAAAAATAAAAATTTAATTTACTTACACGTTAAAATTGTTATTTACGTACTAGTTAAAATCGTTATTGGTATTAAAATGAATACATTGCATTGATGTACTGTTTTTCAATATATGTAATTTAATGTATGTATTAATAAACACTAGAAACAACATATCAATGCACGCACTGAAATACATATTTCGATATATGCATTGAAGTTTCAATGCATGCATTGATAAACAGCATATCAATGCATGCATTGATAAACAGCATATCAATGCATGCATTGAATTACCCATTTCAATCCATACATCGAAATTACAATGTATGTATTGAAAAGGTAATTTAATGCATCCATTGATAAATATTATATCAATACATATTGCTGTGCTGCGTTGAAATTTTAATGTATTTATTACACATTTTTTAAGAAAAATTCTTTGAATCTGAGTGAACTAGTAAATTGTAAAATTTGAATGTATTCTGCATTAAATTTATTTCAATATGCATTAAACACTTCAAGTCATTAAGCAATAGTGGTACAACTGCGCAAAATTTCGATTATTAAACACTTCAATGCATGAATTGAAAATGCGGTGTTATAATGAATTCTGCTTGAAATTTATGATAGATATATGATCTAGCTAGTGAGCTATAGATTAACTTAGAATATTTTTATTCACGAAAAATTAAGTAGCTGATAACCCAGAACTCGTCAAGAATTTAATCAATTCTTGACCTCGTCTGGGTTGTTGGAGCCTTCCTATTGATACTAGTAGATACAAAGAAACAAAAACAACCAAATAGCCTTATACAGCACACTTCAAGAAAACATATATGTATCATTAAATTGACCTTTTTCGTCTTCCTCTTTAGAAGCAACTCCGTTTAACCACCTACCACACACAACAAGTATGGTAGATAAAATTTCTTTAAAAACAAGGAGGGCTTTCGCCCAATTTTTTTTTTTGGATAAAATTGAAAGCACACTAGTTTATACTCCTATGTGTAAAAGGAGTTAGTAGTAAAAACTACTAATTTCAATTAATTCTCTGTCTTTTGTATTTCTCATATGTCTGAATTATTTCTGATGTTGTTTTTCCACTATCAATCATTTTTCGTGCTTTTATCTCATCATCAACTCCCATTGGTTGATTTTCAGCACTTAACCAATGTTCAAACAATCTTAATTGTTTTTTCTTTTGTTCTTCTTCTATCTTTTTTTCTCGTTTCATTTGTTCAATTTTGTCTTTTCTTTCTCTTTCTCCCATTCGTTTCGCAAGTATTTCGTCAATTGCATTTGCTTTATTTTCGCAGTCTCTTTTTTGTTTCTCCAACTCAATCTTTTCTTTTTCATTCTTGTCAAGTCTGCTTTGTATTATTTCATTTCTTGTTTCATTTCGTATCTTAAGTCTATTTATTTCAAAGTAAGGTTTATCCTTTAGTTTCTCAAACCATCGGTTTTGTTCTTCTCTTTCCACACTTTCTTCATCACTTTCACTCATTGTTAGTTTTCGATAAACTCCAAAAGTTGTCCAGTGTCAGAGTTGGTGTAAGCAAAAAAAATACCGCACCAAGTGGCTAAAGTTGGCGTTTTCTGGTCTATGGTGTGAAATTTTTTTTTCGCTTTTCCTTTTTTAAGGCATTTCAAACGAACAGCCGAAATCCAGAAATTCACACAATTGAGTAAAATGTTTTTCCTTGTGGTTTTTCGTTCTGCGACTTTTTTTTCAGAATTCCCAAAGTGGCTAAGACAAAAAGACCAAACCCTTGTCTGTTTTGTGTGTGTGTGCAGATGGCTGACGAACCTCCCGCCCCAGAGCAACCCCGCCAAGAAGACCCTGAAGTCAAGGTATGTTGGTTGTTCTTTTTGTATTCTCATATAATTTTTTACAGACTTTGGCGGAAAATTTGGGGAATTTACTCATCGGTCGCATCAATTTGGGAAATATCCCTAAGGAGTTAGGCGGTAATAAGCCAACCCCTGTCAAAGTCCCTAGTGATATGAAAAATCGTCCTATGATAAGCGATGCCAAGTATTGGGTTAAATTAGATAAAGAACACGGAACTGCAATGCTTTTTGGTAATGCTAACGATGGGATGGTGGTCGTCAAGTTGAACCGCTACAAGACAGAATTCCGCAAAGATCAGCGAGCAGAAGTATTCGTCGTCGAATTCACCGACGGGTCGTTGAAACTGTTCAGACTTTGGGACAATATAGATTCCATCGCTAACTTCTTCGGTCTTACAATTAAGACCGCCTACAGAGTCATATTTGATTAAATGTTACTAATTTTCCTGAGCCTTCCGTCTCTTCGCAAACTTTCATCATTTTTAAAGGAGACGTGAGGTTCAGAAAACTATTCCAATCAAAGGTCTAGTATTACTTTTGCCTTCCTCTCTCTTTTACTTGTTCTGATGTTTTCTGGTTCTATTTCTTCTCTCTTTAGCAATTCTTTTGTCTTCTTTTCCTTTATAATTTCTTTTGTTTGTTGTTTTATGTCTTTCTCTTCGTCAATAGGTTTTGTAAAATCTGTTTTCAATAAATCCCTCGGGCTTACTAACTCATCATTATTTAATATTAACTTAAATCCGGAACGGCCTTTGACTTTATAAATAATTTTGCTGAAACTCTTTGCGCCTTTGGAAAATAAATTCCTTTTGTTTTCCTTTCTTACAGTATCACCAACATTGAATTCGTCAATTAAATTATCTCTAGTTATGATTTGCTTGTTTTTATCTCTTCTAGCAAAGACATCCACAGGTCTGGCCTGAATTCCTCTATGAACTTTATGATTATAAGCATTAACCAAGTCTTGAATATAACTTACCCAGTCAAAATTTCTATTAGTTTCAAATAATAAATCCAACCACCTTCTAATACTCCTTATAACTCTATCAACAACCGCTAAGGCTCTGTGGTCCCCTACTTCAACCACATTGTGCTTAATACCATTTTGAATAAAATAATCACGAGTAGCACCTTTATATTCTCCTCCGCTGTCGGTTGTAATTGATTTAGGTTTATAAGGTATAAATTTCAAAGCATAATAAACTTCTTTTGCTGTTTTACTTTTTAATGGAATGATTATAAAAAATCGACTATGACAATCGATCCAACAAAGCATCCAAGCATAGCATTTATTCCCCTTTTTGTCCTTTATTTTACTCATGTCCGCCAAATCTAGGAACACTTGGTCTGAAGGTTTGTCCGCCCATATCGTGTTCCATATTTTCGGGTTCTTTTTCTGATAATGAATTTCTAATGACTCTTCTCTTTTCTTCTCTTCAATTTCATCCATATTATATAATTAATTTTATGTTAAAGTTTTATTATATATTATATATACCAGTAAAAACCAGTAAAAACCAGATAATGCCCGACTTCAAACAAGGAAAGATTTATTGTTTAAGATGTTATGAAAGTAATGATGTTTATATTGGTTCTACTACTCAAACTTTATCTCAACGACTATCCGACCATAGAAGTAGTTATAAATCGTATATGAAAGGAAAGGCGAATTATGTGTCGTCGTTTGAAATTATTAAACAGCAATCTCATTATATTGAATTAATAGAATTGTTTGAATGTAATAATAAAGATGAACTACACAAAAGAGAAGGAGAAATAATTAGAGAAACAGAATGTATTAATAGAAGAATTGAAGGTCGTGATAGTAAGACATATTATTTAGATAATAAAGAAAAAATAGATACTTATAAGAAAAATCACTATGAAATAAATAAAGAAAAATACAAAGAGAAAAAAAATAAATGGAAACTTGAAAATAATGAAAGATGTAGAAATAAAAATAAAGAGTATTATGTAAAAAACATTGACGAAATAAAAATTAAAAAAAGAAATCTATTTGAAAAATAAAAATATTATTCAAGAAAACTCAAAGAAAATTATAGAATGTGAATGTGGTATTTTGATATGTGTAGGTGCGAGAAATAAACATAAGAAATCAGCGAGACACATTAATGCACCGATTGGTTTATTTTCATTTGGACTTTAGAACTTCAAAAACATCCGTGAGACATCATCACTTTTTTCTTTCTTATTTGTCTTTTCAGATTGATTATAAACATTAACAGAAATGTTTGATTTCTTTCCTTTCCCTTTCTTAGGTTTCGGTTCTTCTTCTTCACTACTCTCACTTTCACTTTCTTCACTATCGGGCTCTGGTTTCTTACTCTTCTTCTTTTCTCTCTTAGTTTCCGCCTTCGCTCTTTTGATTTTCATTTTTGCCATCTTTTCAGCAATGATATCAGTAAAATCACATTCACTTTCACTATCACTGCTCTGCTCTGGTGTGTCATCTTGGTCCTTCTCATTAATGATATCGTTAGCCACATTTTTATTTTCTATCTCTGCCAATCCCCGCAGCAGCGTGAGCCGGAACAGGAACCCAAGCCAAGCGCCGCCGCGTGATTTTGGACGAGATAGAACACGAAATAAAACTCCTAGAGGCAAATAAAAGTCACGTGCCAGATCATAGAAGCCAACCAAAAAGCATTCTTCGACGTGTACCAAATCTTCGTTCCATATCATCATCTTCACTTTTGACCGCATTTCGGTATTGTTCCAAAACCTTTTTGGCATGTTCCATTTTTCGTTGTTTCGCTTTCGCTTTTATTCCTTCCACATCACTTCCCCAGTTCTTACGACTTGCTTCGGGAGACGGCATTTATACTAAGATTATTATATTTTAGTATTTTTAAAATTAAATATTTATTTATATAATCAACGTCGCAATATAAGTCGCTCTTAGGCTTATCAGAAATTGCGGTGGATTCACTAGATATACTTAACTTAGACTAAACCAATACCAACATAGTAGGCTTAAATACAGACAGAGTGCCAGAAGATGAAAACCCTTTGAACCTCTACTATACTGATTTACGATTTGATACAAGGTTATCTACCAAATCAACTACGGATATCAAAGAAGGAAGCCGTTTATACTACACAGAGCAACGAGTAAGGGATAATGATGAAGTTAAAGCCTCAACTCAACACCGCTCTAATACTTCCAATCCGCACCAAACCAGTTTATATAATTTGATAGACACAAACATATTTGCACAAGCAAGCGGACAATACTTAACTTACAACGATGTAGAAGGTAAATGGAAGAATACTGCCCTCGGTTCAATTGACACACTTTCAGATGTAGTCATTACAGCACCAGTGGCGATGAATAGTTATCTAACATATAATTCAATAAACTGGGTCAATAAAACATTTCCGATAAATGTTGATGAAACAGGCAACATTAGTATGGGAAGGAAGAATATAACAGGAGTTAATTTACTAAATGACAAAGGTGTTGATGAATGGATATTTGAGCATAATGATAATAATAATAAGGTGTCAGCAGCTGGAAGTATAGACTCACATAGCGATGTGACAATATCAGGCTTCCCAGCAGATAATCAACTGATTATGTATAGCACGGGGCAATAGAGAAACACCACACCACCCTTTCTTAGATTAGACGGCACTGCCGGTATGACGGGAGGACTAAATATGGGTGGTTTTGCTATTTCGGGGGTTTCTACGTATAATGGAATTAATCTCGCAAATCTCGCAGTTGATGGTTCGGTGGTCAAACTAACAGGAGACCAAACCATAGCGGGTATTAAGACATTCAGCAGTATAATAAATGCTAGTGCGGGTATTGATATGAAAAGCCAAAGCATAACAAATTAAATCAACTAAATGGCAGGTCTATCACAACTTGGCTATCAGAGCACGATACTAAGACGGCTAAAGTGTCGGCGAGTGGAAGTATTGATACACATAGCGATGTGATTATAACAACAGCATCAGATAATCAACTACTCATTTATAGCACTGGACAATGGAGAAACGTGGCATCACCCTTTCTTAGATTATACGGCACTGCTAGTATGACGGGAGGACTAAATATGGGAAACCAAAGCATAACAAATGTGAATCTGGTTGATGGTGTGGATGTTTCTGTCCTTGATACTTCGGCAGTTAAAACCTCAGGAAACCAAGCAATAGCAGGAATCAAGACATTTAGCAGTGGTGTTGAAATAACGGGAAATTCAATCAATTCAACGACAAAGGGCATATTTATCGTTTTCAATTCTACCAGTAATATTGGGTCTATTGCTAGTTTGGATATGAACACAGCAACATATTACAACTTTGAAATTTCTGCGAAAAAAATAAGTTGTATTATTGACGGGACGATTGTTACATGGATTAATGCTACGGGCTTAGATTGTAATAGTAGTCGGATTGTTAATCTGGGAGCACCACAAAATGCGAATGAAGCGGTAAATAGACAATATCTAGATGACAATTGTGTAAAACTAACAACAGACCAAACCATAACAGGAAGTAAAACATTTAATGGGGCGAGCACAACGATAAAATATCTAACTTTAACGAACAATGCCGATTTTAATAATCAAACTATCACAAATGGTGGAAATATAACATATAATGGGGCGAGGATATTAAACCAAAATGGAGGAGATATATTTTTTCACAGACATCAGGTGATTATCAATATTTCTTATTTACTCTAAATACTGCTACAAGCGGAACCGCGAACCAACGAGGTTATGTATTTACGACTGTAGCATTTGACGCAAAAGGGGCGGGACTTTATATTTCAAAACTTTTGGATAATAAAAGTGCTTCGTCTGACATTGTCCGTTTTAACAATGCTGGTGGTATGCGGTTTTATGGAGCCTTAGATATGAACTCAAACAACATAACAAATGGTGGAACAATAACGGGAACAACAATTACTTCAACCGCGGGTATATCAACAACAACATTAACGACGAGTGATAAAATAACAACAGCATCAGGTAAGCCGATAATCATAGGCAACTCAACAAAGGGAGTAGGAGCAACAGGTGGTTTAGAAATATACGGGACGGCTTCAAATATTGGAGGAGCACACTTGCAGGCGATAACAACAGCGGATGCTTATCCAACATTCCAATTATTGAATTGGGCACACGACAATATAGGCTTAAGTTTTGATGCTTATTATGACTCGAGTGGAAGTTGGAAATCAAGTAATTCTGGCTCAAACTTTCAAATATACAAAATCTCAAACAAACTTGCTTTTTATTATAATACTGGAACAACAGCGGGAAATAATATAACTTGGACTGAGGCGATTAACATTAATACGTCGGGAGAGGTAGTCATCCCAACAGCATCCAGCGGTTTTTTAACCATACGAAAAAGACCCGCTTCTACCGTCGACGCACAACTATATTTTAAATCGGGAGGATATACGAATTATGGAGTAATTGTTTCTTCTACTGGTTTGCTTCACGCTTGGACTACTTCAAACTCTACTACTGGTGAGCCGTCTGGTAGTTATAATTATATACCTCTTAATGGTGCTTGGACAAACTCATCGGACAGGAGGCTAAAATCAGATATTAAAACATTAGACTGCGGGGATTGTTGTGAGAAATTAATGAAAATAAACTGCTGTTCATATTATTTGAAATCAGACGAAAAGAAAGAACAAAGAACCACGGATTTATTGCTGATGAAGTTAAAAAAATATTTCCTGAATTTGTATCTGAAAGTGGAATGAAAGCAGATGATGGAAATGGAAATCTTGAAGGCATAACATATACAAGTTTTATACCAATATTAGTCAGTGCTTTTCAACATATGGCGGAAAAGGTAGTTAATTTAGAAAAAGCAAAATAAAAATCTTATGAATATACTACAAGACCAAGCAAATCAATTAGCAGAAATCAGAGTGGCCGTTCTTGATAATGTCAAATAATACAACTAGACTTCATAGACCGCCACCTATTATGGATATGGATGGCGAACTAACTCCAGAATTAAAGTCTCGCTGTATTTCGTCAGAGTTAAAAAATGAACAAAAAAAATTAGACCATGAAATTAACGACGAATGGCGATGTTGTTGTTTCAAAGAAAGGACAGATGCAAGATTAATTAAATATGCTGTTCAGATGACAGTTATATGTAGCATAATCGTTTTGTGTGTTGTTAGATTGAGCGACCCGACAATCAGTTGTGCTAATGCTAACACATTTATAGGCGTACTCACGCTTCTTATTGGGATAATCTGCCCGTCTCCAAAAATAAATTAAAAACCAAAAGCGGATAATCCGATCATATTGTCATAGTGTATTTGTGTTTTAAGATGCTTTGATAAATTATCAATTCTGAAAGAATTACCACATTCACATTGAACTATTTTTGATTCATATATTCTTTTTTTTCGGTTTATCTCATCTTTATTTCTGTCTCTATATTCTTTCCATTTTTGTGATAGTTGTTCTTTGTTTTTTGCCACGTATTCTTTAAGATATCGTGACACATAGTCTTCATTTTTTTCAAGCCATTCTTTTCTTTTTTGTGCTATTTTCTCTTTGTTTGTTTCTCTATATTTTTTATCTCTTTGTGCTATTTCACCCTTGTTTTGTTCTCTGTATTCCTTTTTAGTTTGACATTCTACTCTTTTGTTTATACAATTTTCTGTTTGTCTTATTATCTCTCCTTCTCGCCTTCTCAGTTGATTTACATTTTCACACGAATAATCTTCAATTAATTCAACGAAGGCATCATTATATTTGACGATTTCAAAAGAAGAAACATAATGATATTTTCCATTCATCCAGGTTTTGTAATCAATTTTATGAGCATACAATCGCTTATATAATGGTTGAGCGGTTGAACCGATATACACCTGATCGGTTTGATATGACCTAATCGCATATATTTTTCCTTGTTATAGTCTGGCATCGTTTTATATCGTTTATTATCGCTATGTTTAAATAGAATAACATTCATATAAAGCCACTTTATACCAAGAACTATCACTCGCGCAGATTAAATGAACCGCATCACTGAACGACCGACAATCGTTAAACCCATTGTTAATATAAATACAAGTAAAATTATTATTTAGACCTGATTGAATACAATGAATACAATTCGCCTTTTTTTGACCAAAGTCTCTATTTAAAATGAAAAAGTCGCAGGCCGTCCGACCTAACACAGACCACATAAACAAGAATATTAAAATCATTTTTTTTATATTATACAAAATATATGACGAGTGAGTTCAAATACCAAAAGATTATTTTTCTGAGCAATGATTTTGCTGGAGGAAGCAAAACATTTAATAAAAATATTCAAATGTCATTCACACCAACCAAAATGAATGTTAAGTTTATCCACTATATGAACGACCAGACAGAAACCAAAACCAGAATTCTTTACATGGATAGAATTGGAATTATTGGAACATTTGCGGACAGCACCACAGCAAACATTTCAAACCTCGGTTATAATTTGGGTGTTGTAGGATGGACTGACGGACAATATACATTTAAAGTCCTTGAAACTGACAGCGGAAATATTGATACAGGAAATTTAGCGGGCCGAATTGTCATATGCTTAGAATTCTTAGGATAATAATATACGATGATGAAGATTAACAATGTCAAGGTGAAGCCAGTAAAACAAGAGGGTGATGGAAATAAAAAAGCAAAAGGTTATAAATTATTTAATGAGCCGTATGCCAACATATTTCTACTTGCCCGTAAGAAGAGCGGGAAAACAACAGCACTCTTTGAAATACTGAAACGGACGACAGACAGAAAAACCCGTATTGTAATTATTGCTTCAACGATACACAAGGACTACATTTATAAAGCAATGGTAAAGCACTTTAAGAACAGAGGCAAACCGATGGCAATGTATACCTTTCTTAAATCAGATGGTGTAAATGTTATTGATTATGAGTTAGACAAACTGAACAGACATGACGAGCAACACGAAGGAGAAGTAAAACAGGACAAAGAGGAAATAGACCACGACTTTTATACTTTGGAAAGGAAGAAAAAAAGAAAACTACAGAACAAAAAGAACGACCAAGTAAGTATATTTCTCCAGAGGTTGTTTTTGTTTTGGATGATTTAGGGAGCGGATTAAGAGAAAAGTCCGTAAGTGATTTGTTAAAAAAGAACAGACACTATAAATCAAAGGTGATTATGTCTAGCCAGTATCTGAACGACCTACGGCCAGAAGCCATTAAGCAGTTAGATTATTTATTAATCTTTCCGGGCCAATCTCAGGACAAAATGGAACTCGTGTATAAACACTTAGACTTATCTTTTGATTTTGATTATTTTCTCCAAAAATATCACGAGGCTACAAAGGAACGATTTAATTTTCTTTATGTCTCAAGTGTTGATGACGAACTTCGCAAAAACTTCAACTTCAGATTAAAATAATATTTTTAGAATTATTTTTTTTTTGCTGAAAGATTTTTTTAAAATCTTTCTAATATATGCCAGTATCACCAGTGATAATTTCACAACCATCAGGATATAACATCGGATACAATCCATCAATGCCACAGAAGGGAGGAAAAAAGAAAACTAAGAAGGGATGCGGACAAAAGGGAGGAAACATTAACTGGGCTAAGGTCGGAAAAACTGCCTTGGCTGTTAATAAATTCCTTCGCGATAATAAGGTAATCTCTAGAACTGCGGGGGCATTGAGTAGTGTTGGGGTGCCTTACGCAGGTAGTGTTAGTGCTACAGCATCAAAACTCGGATATGGTAAGCAACGAGGTGCTGTAAAGTTTCGCTGATAGTTATCAACTACACTCTCGTTGCTAACGCAACTCCCGTTTGTTGATAACCATCGAAAACAGATTAATTTTTTCCAAAATAAAAAAACGATGGTTTAGAATAAGTGAGACTGCGATAGCACGAAACGCAATTCTAAACTATCTATACAATGGTCGCTAAAAAGACTAATAAGAAAAAGACAAAAGTCCGTCCTAGAGTTTATAGGAATAAGAGCGGGAGACCTTATATTATCCAGAAGGGTAAAAAATATTATCTTAATTTTGGTAAGAAAAAAAATGATTTAAGCACATTACAAATCGTTAAACTTTTTATGAAATATATTGGTAAGCCGAGGCCACAAAGGCAGGGCCGCAAAGCAAGGAAAAAATAATCAAATCTGATTTCAATCGTCTTGAACACGAGAACAGAAACCAGATACAAAGCAACTTACAAAAGAAATATGAGTTAATACATGACGAGGAAGAAAAGGAAAAGAAGAAGAGGGAAGATGTGATAGAAGAAAAGAAAAGGCTAGAACGAAAAGACATAGCCGATGCCGAGGAACAAAAAGAAATAAAGGACAGAGAACACAAAAGAGAACTAGCAGATATTAATGAACGACAAGAACAAAAAGCCAGAGAACTAAGAAGGGAGCAAAAACTCATAGATGATGTAAAATATGAAGAAGATAGAAAAAATAGGATACAAGCATTACCACAGCC
The DNA here is from genome assembly GCA_019918135.1 of Paulinella micropora. Classification (NCBI taxonomy): domain Eukaryota; phylum Cercozoa; class Imbricatea; order Euglyphida; family Paulinellidae; genus Paulinella; species Paulinella micropora. Next base: position 12,132 of record WBZZ01003114.1, on the reverse strand, counting down.
ACCACAATATCAATATATTATGCCACAGCAGCAGGGACTGCCACAAGCACCGCCATTAGGAGCACCACCACAAGCACCGCCATTACCTAATTTAGGAGATGAAGCACCATTGAAAACGAAAGAGCAATATGAGGAAGAAAAAAAGCAAAAGCAGAAAGATATTGAAACACTGAAATTAGCAGGATATACAGATAAGTTCATAAAAAAGATGAGTCGTAAAGACTTACAAAAAGCCAGTCAAGATATTCAGACTGCTATAGCCACAGCGACATCTTTAGAGGAACAGAAAAAGTTAGCAGAAGAATATAAAGAAAAACTTGAAAAGGAAGAAAAGAAAGCAAGAAGAAAAGGGTAAGCATTTTGAAAATTTACAAATTAATCAATTTTTAATCTCTGCATTTTCAAAAACTTATCACCCAAACATTACTATAAAAGAGTTAGCACAGGCTTTAAAAAAGAGACTAGATAGTGATGGACATAAAAAATTAAATTACAAAGACACTTCAAAGTGGATAATTAACCTGATTAAAAGGTTTAATATTGATGTTGGAAATGAAAAGGAAAACGTAAAAAGAAAAGTGGCGGATTATGCTAGATATGAAGAGTATATGGGTATTAATGAGCAAAAAGGTAGTGGAGCGAAGACATTAGAAGAATTAATTGATAAAGTATTTTCATTTAGCGAAAATAAAAATACTTAGCCCGCAAAGATTGGAAACACACAATGAAAAAACATGATTTTGTAAATACTCTAACGAACAAAATGACTTCCGATCCAAATTTAGATAAACGAGTTTCAACAGATTTGAATATTGACGGGAATGCCACAACAACTACCACTACCATTAGAGCCACAGCCACAGCAATCAGAGCCACAGCAGCCAGAGCCAGAGGAGGGGATTTCACCCCCTACCATACCCCCGAGCGTCGCGGAGGCGCCACAGCAACCAGAGCCAGAGGAGCCACAGCAACCAGAGGAACAACAGGGTGAGGGTCGCGGTTTAATGACTAATGAAATAGATGATATAATGAAAAAATATGGATGGTATCTCGGAGCAATAGCCAGTGATGAAATTTACAAGTTGAAGCCCGAAAGCAGAAAGCGATACGGATTTATTATGAATTTGGACAATCACAAACAAGCTGGGTCTCATTGGATCGCCGTATGGATAAGTCTAGATAAAGACAGGAGTGTTGTGTATGACCCATTAGCACTTTACGAGCCGACAGAAGACTTTCAACAACAAATGAAACAACTAAGTGACCGAAGCCATCCCGATAGTTATTTGTTAATGAAGGTCAATCAAGTAAAGCAACAATCAAACACCTCAGACACATGTGGTTGGCATAGTATGAGATTTTTAATGGAGCGGGCGAAAGGCAACCGATTTAAGTTTGCTAGTGGCTATGCAGACTTAAAAGAAGAAGAAGCGGAGAAATGAAAAGCACAGAATGGGTATGGTAATTTTGATACATACATTTGATATTTGTTTCAGACTTCGTCTTCAACAAACATCGGGGGCTACGCACTTTTAAGGATTACAATAAGCATTAATTTTTTGAAAAAGAAAAAAAGATGTTTAGAATAAGCGAGAGTGCGGAGCACGAAGCGCAATTCTAAATATCATGGAGTACAAGGGAGGTAGAAGTTCGGGTATCTATTACATAAATAGTAAAAATAGAATAACAGGCACAGACAGCGACTTTACACACGAAATAAACTTAAAATCACTAGACAATCCCACACATTGTAAAATTCTTCATATCTATGTTCCGAAATCTTATTACTCTGTGGCTTCACCATATAATACCTTTACACTTAGCGAAGACGGGTATGAAGCTTTAATTACGATACCTGAGGGAAACTACACAATGAACAACTTAAAAAATAAACTATCTGAGATATTGACGGCAGAAAGTCCAAATGACTTTACTTTTGTTGTCTCAAGCAACAATACAAACACAGAAGCGGAGGATGGTAAATTAACATTCAGTGTTTCAAATAACGGAGGTATTCAACCGCGGTTTATATTTGATGGTGATACACGTATTCACGAGGTTATGGGATTCGATAGAAATTCAACATATTTCTTCGCTAATGATTTCATTAAATCGCCAAATGTGATTATTCTAACTGGAGAAAAGACTTTATACCTTCAATCGGACTTAGTTGGTGAAGGAGATAATCACGTGCTACAAGAAATATACACCGCCAACGAAATTCCATTTGGTGCCATTATATACGACCGAAGTGGGTCGGAGTATGGTAAGAAATTATCCACCAGTTCAAATAATGTATATAGGTTTTATCTTACAGACGAAAACGATCAGGCTATAAATCTTAATGGATTAGGTATTGTTATGACATTATTAACTTACAGAGAGACTAATTATTTTAATTTATTTACATCATTCTTCAATCTTTTGAAACAGAGATAAATTAGTCCCTTAGGACAATTGTCGATAGCATGGTATCGACTAAATTAATTATTTTGGAATTATTTTTTTTTCTATAAATATATTCTGGTGAATTAGTTAATTTCACAACTACCTAAAAAACAAAAATGCCAACTCAACACGGCGGAGAATTAGACTTCAGTAAGACTGATTATATCAGCGGTTCGTATCGCCTTAACAAACTTACTCCTCGCGAAGGAGCAGGAAACGTTGTTGTTACTTCAGCGGGCGGTCAGGAAAGCACATTTGACCTTATCAGCCGTCCATTTAACTTGGCAAAGTCTGTGCTGAGTTTCACTTACGCCCCAGGTGCTTCAGGAGTTGCAGATAGACACAATCGTATTTTTATGGATTGTTTGAGTATGATTAGACAGATTCAACTTCAAACCCGTAGTGGTGTTTATTTGTGTGATTTGAATAATGTCGGAACTATTACGAAAATGATTTGGAAGCCTGAGACTTCATTGAAGGACTTTTTGGCACTTGAGAACCATGGAGCAGGTAATGGTGTTGGGTGTATGCTTCAAAAGTGTAATGCTGATGGGCGAGCAACAACAGCATTTACTGCTAACGTGTATGCTGGACAACAGGCAAGTGTGGCGACTGTAGCTGGTAGTATTGATACCGATGGTCACCTTCAGGCAAAATTAAATCGTTTTGGTAATGCTATTGCTGGGGCTATTGCTCCTCCATCACTTAATGCACGAAGACATGATGATACTTTGCTGACAACTAGAGCGGGTGCTTTGTCTGCTGTGAATGTTTCATACACTGAGGCGAAGTATCTTGAGGGAGGTATTGGTGGTGCTAACACAGACCCCTTATTTATGTGAAGATTCCATTGTCTATGATTTACAATACTATTTTCGCACTTGATAAGACTATTATGTTTCCTGATTCTGACCATGAGAATTGTTTGGGAGGCTAGTAACAGAACTGTTTATCATGTTGGTGGTGTTGATGCTAATACAGGTCTTGCTACCACTATTAACACAGCAAATCAAGGTTCTTTTCCTTGCACAACTTATTCACAGGTAGCAAACTTAAACTTGTTTCTAGCGGTTGAAACAAACCCTGATGTTATCCAGTCTATTCAACAAAAAGTGAGCAGTGCCGAAGGTATGTCTTTTACGATTGACTATCCATACTCATACAAAAACACAATTCAGGCATCTACAAGTCAAAACATTATTATGAGGTTCGATAGAGGACACGGACGAAGAATTAAAAAAATTTATCATTCTGTATTTAATAATGAAGAAACAAAGAATACCGCATATGATAACGATAATAGGAATGGTTCAAAGATTACTTCCTTCTATACTACCCTTGACGGGTCTAGGCTTCAAGAATTTAATATTGGCACCGCAAATACGACCCTTGAAGATTACATGTATCTAAAAAATAAGATTGAAGGCAGTGCTTTGGTAAATAGTAATGTCTATCAATACAACTGGTTCTGGGTGGATACATTTGACAACACTCGCCCTCTTTGGAGTAAAGACCAGAATGAAATTAGCGGGCTGGACCTTTCTCAAAAGAGACGATGGGAGTTTATTGGGACTACTACCGCAAATCCTTTCAACCACTACACTCTAGCTATCACTCAGCGAGAGGTTCAAGTGAAGGCAAATATTATTACTATTTCATAATGGATATGAACAGATTTCTGAATAAAATATAAATGATTTAAATAATTTTTTTTTTGTTTTATATATAAACTCGTTATATAAACAAACTTGTTTGTGTTATAACACAATATGTCTCACCAGAGAAATTTAATCTCACAAAATCCAGACCGAGATTTTATAAATGTCAAAGTAGGATATGATGGTGGTATTAAAACTGATAACATGAAAACTGCTTTTGGAGAAACACTAGTTGGACAATTAACTCCAGTTGTTCAGGAAATCTTTCCATACACTATTAATACAAGGGTATGGACTAAAACAGAAACAAAATCTTCTGTGTCATTTTTCAATAATATGGCTGAATTAAAAACTCAAGCCGATAACACAGCGAATGCTATCCTAACAAGTAAAAGAAGAATAAAATATCGGACTGGTATGGGAGTTGTTGGTCGCTTCACTGCTATATGGACAACTGATGACACAAAATCCTATTATTCGTGTGTAGGAATTGGTGAAAGTGATTTTTCAAATGGTTTTTATTTTTATAAAACTAATGTCTGGATGAGTATTCTACAAGCCAAAGGAGGGGCTACAACTTTTATTCAACAAGCAAACTGGGATGACCCGTGCAATGGATGCCTGTTATTGATTGGAGTAAAGGAAATGTATTCCAAATTCAATTTCAATATTTAGGTTTTGGTGCTATAAGGTTTTCTATTGAAAATCCTACGACAGGAGAATTTCAATTAGTCCATACTATTAAGTATGCGAATGCCAACACAGGTGTAAGTCTAAGAAACACTACTTTACCATTTACCGCACTAATGAGGAATGATGCTGCTATCGGAATTCAAACTCTTAAAACAGCAAGTGTTGGATTATTTATTGAAGGAAGTAATACAATAAACACAAGTATAACAAACGAAGTGGAAGGAAGTAAAGCAGCAATCACAACTGAAAGCCCTATTATTAGTATCAGGAATAAAGCAACATTTGATGCGGGCGGTGCTAATTTAACAAATTATTCAAATGTTTATCCCACTTTGATAAGTATTACAAATGAAGATAGTAAGGCGTGTGTAGTAAGAATGGTATTGAATGGAACACTAACTGGAGCGGGTTTTGCAGATGTTGATACTAATTATTCAATTGTGGATACTGACGGAACAACAATTTTTAAACTATATGTAAATTCTCAATCAACTGAACAAATAAATCTTAGAAATTATGATATATATCTGTCTCCTAGTGATGTATTGACTTTCACACAAAAATCCGTTGCTACTGCTAATAATGGTTCAAATGTTAATGTTATCGCTAACTTCATAGAAGACCAATAAAGCAAAAAAAATTAATTGAATAAAATATCAATGATTTAAATAATTTTTATGGCATCCACATTTTGGCACCACTGCTGTTGAACTAGCCATTCAAGGTATGGTTTATCAATTTTGGCTACATCTTCAATGTTTTTGTGTGCATATTTTCCATATTGAAGAACAACATCTTTCTTTAATATACATCCTTCTTCTGTACATGTAGCATTCGCTATTTCTTCGCCAACATTAGCCTTTATTTCGGTAATTCCAGTCTCTCTCACAACAAGATCTGTTTCCTTAAAAGGTGTGCTCGGTTCCCCCATCATTTTTTGTAATTTAGCATCCAATGGAATAACTACTTTCACGTTGTCGTCCCTCTGCTTGTATTGCTCATAGAAAGATACAATGTCAGGCTTAGTCCATTTAATTGTTGGCATTTTGACATTGCCGCTGTCAAGATTCCATTTTTCAATTTCATTCAAGTAGTCTTGTTTGGTGCTCATGATATTTTAGAATCGCGCTTCGTGCTACGCACTCTCGCTTATTCTAAAACATCGGAAAAAAATTTAAAGAAAAAATAATTAAAAGAAAAACGATGTTTTGTGATGACGAAGCCAGAACAAAATATCATTAAATATATTTTTTTACTTCGCTTTTAATGTCTATAAATTTTTCAAACCATGGCTGTTTCATGACCCATTCAAGATATGGTTTGTCAATGGTAGCAACATCTTGAATTTTCTTACCTTTATACTTACCGAATGGAAAAATATCCCTTGGCTTGCCTGCCCGTGCATTTTCAATCATTTGGATTTCGTCAGTAATTATCTTTTTAACATCGGTAATAGAAAATGTTTCTTTTTTATTTTCAATAGAGAGTTTCTCAAACTTCTCACATAATCTGGTGAGGGTGGTCATTGGTCTATATAGAGTGGTACAAAATTTTATGGAAAAAAATTAATTAATTATTTGATATTTTGTTCTGACTTCGTCATCACAAAACATCGTTTTATACTTTAATAGTTGCCGATGTTTGAGATTATAGATTCAACAAGTTGAATCCATAGTGAGAGTGTGTAGCACGAAGCGCAATTCTCAAATATCAAAGCCGTAAGGGATACTATCATTTTCGTTGATAAACTCGCGCCCGCACCATCTTGTTTTATTAACTACTTTTACTACATTCTTTTGGTGTTGTATGCTAAAATGCTCAATGTGTTGTTGTTTGCTGTTTCTGCTAGTATGTATTTTCTTCATTATAAATCTCTGGTATTAGTTAAACTTTCGCCCTTATCCATTAATTCATAAGCGGTTGGATTTAATTTTTTCAAATCCAAACCTTTTCCTCTAAAGTGGAAATGAGTTTTACCTTTTTCTTCCCCTTTCTTTACATACTCCAACATATACAATTTTGGTGCTATCCATATTCCCCTTATTATTTTACAATCTGTTCCGAGGTCATCATCCATTCCGCCGATTGTTTTATTCCTAAATCTCTTTATCCGTTCAATATTTCTTACATGGCTTTGAATGCTGTCTGTATCTGTGTAATAATAGTCTCTGTCGGGGTCGTTGTCTGGGTTGGCTTCAGTCATATACTTATACATAATTCGTCTGCTGTATGCTAGTATAAATGCACCGCAGTGAGTGGGCTTTGTAATTGTTTCTTCTTTCAATTTGTCATCTCTTGGAATACCAGAAATTAACCATAATTCACCATTAGCATCTTCAAACTTTTCAATATCGGTTATCACATGTTTAGCACAGACTTTCCAATACTCATGATTTTTTGTTATGAATTTGCTTACAGAATTAATCGGTCTTTGAATTGTCTTTCAGTATAAAGCATTCATAAATAACTTTACTAACAAATACTGCGGTGTGCCTTTTTTTGAATTTTGTTTTCGTTTAAATAACTCTAATATGTAATCTTTGAATACTGGTTCGGCTCCTTCTGTATAATAGCCTCGTTTTATTTTGACTTTGTATCCAAGTTCAATCATATCTTCAATATCGACAGAAGTGAGCCATTGGTCTTTCATATCTCTTAACTCCCACTTTAAACACCCTTACTATCTCTATAAGGAACCCGTGGATGTAATAGATTTTTTGGAGATATGTAATCAACATTATATATTCCTAGTTTCCCTTTCATTTCTCCTTCACATTTCTTAATTTCGCCCGTCATATAATTTTCAAGCATTGCCGTTGGATAAAGACTTACAACATCCGCATCAATAAGATAATCTTTAACCTCATCAAAATCAATTTCGCCGTTTATGTATTTTTGATATTGCTCGGATATAAATCTCCTCTTGCTTGGATAAGTCCTTGCCCCATATAATGCTTTTCTAAAATCCGCTTCTTGTTCTAACTTTGGAAGTTGAATTATGTATTGTTTATCAATTTTCTTTTTCCAAAGATTAAAGGTTAAAGAAGACGTAGACATAAACTCCGATAAGTTCGTTTTATGTTCTTCATATATCGGTTTATTTAGTGTTTCGTATAGTTCCTTCAATCCCATAACATCTTTTTCCAAATACAATAAACATTCTTTTTTCATATCATCGCCCATTTCTTCCCATCGTTTCGCTTTTTCATGGTCAAAATCGCCTTTTAAAACATTACATCCCAAACTTTCAATGTTCTTTTTAAGGCTTCCTTCTGTGTGCTTAGACAAGTCTCAGAATTTTATATTTTTATATTCCATTGAAATTATCGCCCCGATATTGATTAACGGAGTGCTTTTTATCTTTCTTTTAATAAACTCTTTTTGTAAAAAGTAATGGTCAAATTTACTACCATTAAAAGCATTTAACATAAAATGTAACTTTCGGTTTTCTTTTCGCTAAGTCTTCTTCATATTGAAAGATTATATCAATGAGTTTTGAAATACAATCATCGCCAGCAACATATTTAAAACCAATATCCGCAATCGTATAACCTGCTATATACGCGGTATGGATTTCAAAAGCATTTCTATATGTTTCTAAATCATAATGAAAAATCTCATCTTGATTATTATAACTCATCTCCTTTAAGGTTGTTAATAAACTTTCATATCGGTCCATTGATTTCCTTAATTTAGCCGCCGCATATGTTTTTCTTTTGTTATTACATTTATGATTATTAAAATAAGTCTTAAAGCATTCCTCGCATCTCTTTTTATTCCTCTTTATAAAACCCATATAATGCCCCTTACTGAGATAGCAAAGCACATCCGCGGATATTAAAGGGTCTTCATAGTTTTTGAATGTCTGTTTGGTTGTCGCATCATTCAATTCAAAATACTTACCTTCAATACAATATTTTTTTAAGATTTCATATCCTATTCAAAGTGGTATATATGAATTATGTTCAAGGTTGAATTCTTGTCTAATATCATTACATACTTTTTTATTAAGTTTTGATTTACCTTTCACTGGTAAATTTAATATATCCTTAAAAACATAGAAGAAACAATTATTATCCTTATTCCTTGGATTAATATGAATTCCTTCATCTGTTTTATGTTTCTTATCACTACCTGAGAGATTACAACCGCCTCCATCTTCTTGAATAATTTGAATAGTTATATGTTGAATAATTCTTTTATATCCATTCGCACTGGCTTCAAGATTTTGTTCGTTGTATAGATATATGTCGTGAAACAAATCATCTATATCTTTTAATTTAACTGAGTTAAAAGTTTTCCACTTGTAAAACTTACCATCATCGGCATCTGTTATATACCCAAACTTAACATGAAGACTTGCTTCGTTTGTCAGACCTCTATTTTTAGCATCCTTAACTGCTCTCATAATTGATATTTCAATCGCATCCATATCATAGAAGTTAATATCAAGGTCTTTGAAAGGGTATGTATAACCATTTATACCTCTGTTTTTTATTAGTCTTAGTTCTACAAGTTTTACCTCACGCTTCTTCGCTTCTTGTGTCTTAGTTTCCCTTAAGTTCGCCCTTACCTTCGCTAGTTCTACATTTTCCTTCGTTGGTCTGGGTGGTAAAGGTGGTTGCATACTTTTTATATCAATACAGATATAAAAATTATAAAAATAATAATAAATTATCTGTTATAAATATATATAATAATTTCTTATATTTAAATAGAAATTCATTTTAGTGCATCCTCCATTCTTTTCAACTTAAGTAACGCTTGCTTCACTTCATCTCTTTTTTCTTTCTCCTTTCCGCTATTATTACTTTAGTTTGGTTGTAATACTCCACTTCTGTCTTTGTCTTTCTGGGTCTTTTTGTATAAATTCCCTCGCCTTTCTCCGTAAGGCTTCCTTTTTGTCTTCTGGTATTTTGTATATTGGTTTTCTTCCAATCTTTGTGTATATATAATAAAAATAATTTTTAATATATATTAAATATTGTTTGTTTGTATCAAGGGATAGTAATTTCAATTCCATAATGTTTTCCTGTTCCTCCTCCATATATTGAATAATATACTTGTTTCCTTCCTTTAATCTTTATAATTTCTGCTAAGTGCTTGCTGATATATCCTAGTTTCTTTCCTCTTTCTGTTTCAACCTTTATCGCATTTTTATCAAATTTGTTTTCTGGCTCGTGTTGAATAAAAACTTTTTCACCTCGTCCTATGCTTTTGAGATAAGAAATATTATCTTGTCGCCCTTCAAATGAAACACCCACAACTCTAGTCGTCATTTATATATATATATATATATATATATATATATAATATTTGTTTAAAATAAAATTAATTATTTGTTTGATATTTTATTCACCCGCTACGCGGTTTCATAAAACATCGATTTCTGCTTTAATGGTGGGACGATGTTTGTTGATGTTTCTGAAAGAAACAGAAACAAAATCATTTTTTATTTTCGTAATATCTTTCTATGTCATCGTTTCTATATGCTATACGAATTACTTTATGATCACCTAACATAATTTTTTCTTTCTCCACAAAGAAGTCTCTATGTGATTGGCTTTTTTCGTGTTCGTATTTGCTATATATTTTTATAGTTTTACCACATACACATGTATATGTTTGTTTGCTTCTTTCTTTTCTGCTAATGTTTTGCTTTTGTTTAGTCAATTATTTATAATCGGTATTATTATTATGTTCTTCATATTTTGCTAATACTTCCTTTTCATAAAATTCCCTTGCTTTCTTTTCTACTTCTTCTTTGGTTTTCTTTTTTCCTATGTAAAATACTTTTCTTCTTTGCTCTCCATTTTCTCTCCATCTAACATCAACTTCTTTTTCTTTTATACAAATACCTCCTTTCGTAATGTTTCTCTTTGTGTTATTACTCATTGTATATTATGTCAGTATTTAATTATTTAAATGATAATTCAAAATATGACATATATGTTTTCTTGTAGTGTGCTGTATAAGGCTATTTGGTTGTTTTTGTTTCTTTGTATCTATAATCCATAGGAGAGGGTGCGACAACCCAGACGAAGGCGAGAATTTGCAAAAATTCTCGACGAGTTCTGGGTTATCATCTACTAAATTAGTTAGAAACACAGGTTCTACCACAAGCAGGGAGCGCTAATTATTTAGTGATTTTCCCTGCCTCCTGAGAGACCAAGAAACTAGAGAAAAAGAATTCATTTCAGCGGTGCACAAAAGTCGCCAAAACTGGTTTTTTGTAGGGACAAAGCCAAAAGGGGTGATCCGGCCAACCATTGCCACCTGGGCCCACAAAACATACTACTACTACTACTACTACTTCCTACTACTACTACTACCACTACTATGACAGAGGCTAATTGCCTTGGCCTCTCAGCATATGGGAATTGGGGGCTAAAATCACCAAATAGCCACGACTAGCCAATATTTCTGAGTCGGATGTTGGATGCCAATATTTTCCAGGGACAGCTAGAACCTTATTGTCTTCGCACGAAGTGGTGAAATTCCCCTGAAGAAACAATATGTGTTTTCTTACACACAATTATGCTTGTGTTGAAGCACTGGACTAAAATTTTCGTGTGGATAGTGTGGATATACCGAGAACTATTGTAAGATTGTATCAAAAATGAAGAAGAGGAAGAAAGAGACATACGACACTGAGTAATGTGGACTCAGTGTCCTGTTCAATGCTTGTATAACTCTCTTTTTCTTCTTAGCATATTGATAAGATCACTTCTAAAGACTCATGAAATTCCGCATGAAACTGCAAACATTCATAGTCGCGTATACACAAGGAACTGCTTGTTCCTCGCACGAGACTTTTCTGTGCTTTGAGCTTTCGACATGGAAACGTATCCCAAGAAGCGTTACATAGACCATCCCGGCCTGAAGGGTGGCTCCGAAATCGGTCCCTCGTTGATCTGTCCGCAGTGGCCCATCTTCTTCTTTTTGCTAGGCGTATATCTGATGCAAGGCAATATACGTCACTTGGCCTTCGGGGCATTACTGAGTCACTAGCTGTTGGCCAGAGAACGGACTAAAAGATGTTGAATGGTGCTAGTTTTGGGCATGATTTGTGGCTTTTGGTTTGCGGCCAGAGCCCTAAGCAACGGCAGGAGTATGTGGATAGACATCAAACCGAGTATACACAGTTGAGCTGCTGCAGATGAGACGAGCGACTGCACAACCAATCGCAGATATGACTTCTATTTCCTCGGGGTCATTCTCAAGCTCACCGTTTGTTGTGGTGGCGGTTTCCTTTTGTGATCCACAGGCGTCTCTTGCCTGCCCATTTTTCTTTCTTTGCTTTTTCCTCCTCCTCCTCCTCCTCCCCTCCTCC
>WBZZ01003113.1:37500-55293 GCA_019918135.1 Paulinella micropora | reverse complement strand
TTTGAAGTAGTCCAAGCATGAAGCAAACCAGTTGAAGAAACAATTACACCATAATTCGTATATCCTCCCGATTTAAAAAATAGTTGCGGGTCATTAGTAGAAGCGGGTCTTTTTCGTATTAATAAATTACCGCTGGATGCTGTTGGGATGACTAACTCTCCCGACGTATTAATATTAATCGCCTCAGTGTAAGATATATTGTTTCCAACCGCTGTTCCTGAATTATAATAAAAAGCGAGTTTTCCACCTTTTTGAATTAGAAAGTTTGAACCGCTGTGGCTTGATTTCCAGTTCGTGCCATCAAAATAAGCATCAAAACTTAAATTAACATTGTCGTGTGCCCAATTCAATAATTGAAATGTTGGATAAGCATCCGCCGTTGTTATTGCTTGTAAGTGTGCTCCTGCGACATTACTCGCCGTTCCGTATATTTCTAAACCACCTGTCGCTCCTACTCCTTTCGTTGAGTTGCCTATGATTATCGGTTTGCCTGATGCTGTTGTTATTTTATCACTCGTCGTTAATGTGGTTGTTGATATACCAGCACTAGCCGTTAGTAAGCCCGTTGTGCTACTGATGTCCATCGCGACATTAAACGATACATTATTTCCCACCGTTGCTCCTGATTTGTAATAGAAAATAAGATTAGTGCTTTTTTGTATTAAAAAGTTAGATGTCGCAGAAGATGATTTCCATGCCCCTCCCGACACATAAGCATCAAAACCTAACGTAATATCATTATGAGCATAATTCCACATTTGAAAAACTGGATGAGTGTCTGTTGATACAATGGCTTGTATATGTGGCCCCGCTGGGTCGCTCGCAGTTCCATATAATTCTAAGCCACCAGTTGCTCCTGTTCCTTTTGTTGTGTTGCCTATGATTATCGGCTTACCAGATGCTGTTGTTATTTTATCGCTCGTTGCCAATGTCGTTGTTGATATACCCGCGGTTGAAGTAATTGTCGTTCCCGTTATTGTTCCACCATTTGTTATGTTGTTTGAGTTCATATCTAAGGCACCATAAAACCGCATACCGCCCGCATTGTTAAAAAGGACAATGTCAGACGAAGCACTTTTATTATCCAAAAGTTTTGAAATATAAAGTCCCGCCCCTTTTACATCAGATGCTACATTCGTAAATACATAACCTCGTTGGTTCGTGGTTCCACTTGAAGCAGTATTTAGAGTAAATAAGAAATACTGATAATCTCCTGATGTCTGTGAAAAGAATATATCTCCTCCGTTCTGATTTAATATCCTCGCACCATTATATGTTATATTTCCACCATTAGTGATAGTTTGATTATTAAAATCTGCATTGTTCGTTAAAGTTAGATATTTTATTGTAGTGCTCGCACCATTAAATGTTTTACTTCCTGTTATGGTTTGGTCTGTTGATAGTTTTACATTTTGCCCGTCCAATGTGTCCGCATATCCTTTTGTCGCTCCGTCGGTTGATAATGTCGGAGTTCCAAGGTTGGCTATTTTGCTACTATTACAATCTAGCCCCGAAGCATTTACCCAACCGACTATCGCCCCATCAATAATGAAACTTATTTTTTTGGCATTTTTTTCAAAGTTATAATTTACACCCGTGCCCATATCAAGGCAACCGATAGTTCCCATATTGGCTGTGGAGTTAAAAACCACGAAAGTTCCTTTTGTTGTCGCATTCGTTGAATTTCCTGTTATTTCAAGGGCACTGCTAAATGTCTTAATTCCTGCTATGGTTTGGTTTCCTGTTAGTTTCACATTTTGCCCGTCTAATGTATCCGCATACCCTTTTGTCGCTCCGTCCGTTGTTGCTGTTGGTGTGACCAAATTTGTAATTTTTCTGTTGTTCAAAGATAGTGTAGTGCCAGTCGCGGTCGCGATTACATTATCCCCCGCATATAAATCAACATATGACCCTGTTATTTGTATCGGATAATAGGCTGCGGTTGCTATTTTTGTGCCACAATCTCTCCTATATTTGTCGCCGTATCAAAGGCAATACCGATACCATCAAAAGCGGTTGGAGCAGTAGCACCCCGCACTTCTATTGTTGAAGTAAATTTTTTATTCCCTGCTATGGTTTGGTCTCCTGTTAGTTTAACGACAGAAGTATCAAGGGTGGATACATCAATACCATCAACATTACCAACATTTGTTATGTTAAATCCTCCCATATTTAAACTGCCCGTCATAGCCGTTGTTCCGTCCTTTGCCAGTTTCGTATCGGTGTAAGCCTTCGTTGAAGCATCGCCGTCGTAGAATGGCGCGGGCAGTCCGCTGATTGCTGTCGTGCTGTTAAAATTTAAAACATTATTTGTCAATGTCATTCCGCCCCCTGTTGTTGGAGCAAAAAGTATGGACGAGCCGACAAAAGATAATGGATAGCCCGTTGCTCCACCTGCCTCCGACGAATAGATAGAGCCCATATTATTGTTGTAATTGAAGAATAATTTGCATGTGTTTAATGGATTTGAGTCTTTTACACCCACATAAGTAGTAAATGTTTTATTCCCAGTTATTGTTTGGTCGCCTGTTAGTTTAACAGCGGAACTATCAAGGGCAGAAACATCAATACCATCAACATTACCGACATTTGCTACATTAAAACCCCCCATATTTAAATCCCCTATCATCATAGCGAGACCATCCAATCTAAGAAAAGGTGAAGCAACATTTCGCCATTGACCTGTGCTATAAATGAGTAGTTGGTTATCGGTTGGTGTTGTTATGACTACATCACTTAAAGCATCTATTGATTTAGTTGCTATCCTTGTGTCAAAGTCCGTATTAGCCCTTGCTGTGGTGTAGTATAGATTGGTTCCCTCTGCTAAGTTTGTTGTGATCTTTGTTGCTAATTGAGTGTCAAACCTAGCATTAGTATAATATAAATTAGTGCCTTCGGCTAGGTTAGTGGTTGATTTAGTGGTTAGTCGCGCGTCAAACCTACCATCAGTATAGTATAGATTAGTGCCTTCTTTTAAGTCAGTCGTTGATTTTAAAGCCAACCTCGCATCAAATCGGCCGTTAGTAAAATAAAGATTTACGGGGTCAGCATCTTCTGGCACCCTATCTGTGTATAAGCCCACTATGTTTGTGTTGGTAAGGTCTAAGTTTTTTATGTCTAGACTATCAACAGCAATTTCTGATAAACCTAGTAAGGATTTATATTGCGACATATTATATTAATAATTATTAAAAAATACTAAAATATATTAATCTTAGTATAGAATGCCGTCCGCAGAAGCAAGTCGTAAGAATTGGGGTAAGGCTGTGGAAAGTATTAAGAGTAAAAAGCAACATAAGGTTGAAATAGCGAAAGAGAAATTAGCAAAATGTAGAAATGCTTATGTTGGTGATGATGAAGAGATGGAGGAAAAGATAAACCGCATGGCTGAAATGGGTGTTGCTAGTGATATCATTAATGGAAAAGACCAAGATGACACACCAGAAGAAAGCAGTGAGAGCGATGAAGAATGTGATTTTACTGACATTATCGCTGAAAAGATGGCTAAGATGAAAATTAAAAGAGCGAAGGTAGAAACTAAGAGAGCAAAGAAAAAGAATATTAAAAAAACTGAGCCTGAGCCTGATGAGAGCGAAAGCGAAAGTGAAGAAAGTGAAGAAGAACATGTAAAGAAAAGTAAGGGTAAAAAGTCAAGCAGTGTAAGTGTAAAAGTATATAATCAATCTTCTGGTGGTGCTAAGAAAGAAAAAAATAATGATATTGAAAAATGTTTCTTAAAATTTTAATAATATATCATGGATAATAAGCACACAAATCAGCAACAACAACAAGAAACTCCTGAGCAGACTGAGAGAAAAGAAAAACTTGAAGAAGTGGCAGAGATACATTTTCAATCAAAGCCCGCTAAGATATGGAACACAATAACATCACCAGAAGCAAAACCACTAAGTCAAGTATTTATTGATTTAATGGATATGTCAAAGGTTGCGACAAAGAAAGGTAATGCTAACTATAATTTTGGATTAGTTGCTATAGATGTCTATAGCCGTCGTGGGTGGATTGAACCAATTAAAAATAAAACTACAGGCTATGTTTTGGAAGGGTTAAAAAAAATATTTACTAAAAAAGTTCCTGAAAGAATTACTTCAGATAATGGCGGTGAGTTTAAGGGACAAGTCAGTGAATATTTCAGACAAAATAATATTGAACATAGAACTGTCCAAGTAGGCGATCACAGAACAATGGGCATAATTGATAGGTTTATTAGAACAATACGAAATGAATTAAACTTGATATGGGAATTTAATGAAAATTTTCAATGGGTTCCTATTATTCATGAGGTTGTTGATGCTTATAATAAAACATATCATACAACAATAAAGGCTGTACCAATTAATGTTTTTGAAGGAACCGAAAAAAACACTCAGGAAATCTACAGAAATCCTTTAATTAATGAATTCCCTAAAGGAACTAGAGTAAGAAAGGAATTAGAAAGAACTATTTTTTCTAAAGGGGACAAGCAATTCAGTAAGACTATATTCAAGGTTAAGGGCCGGAAAGGCTTCAAAGTTATCCTATCAGAAGAAGACTTAGTAAGACCGTCAGAATTATTAAAGACTAATGCTGAAGAGCACCATAAAGAAGAAAAACCGAAGGAGCAGTTGGCTGATAAAGTTAAAGAATTGACTAAACAGAAAAAAAATATTAATTTATTAAAATCATTAGAGATTAAACCGGAGAACATACGGACAAGTAAGAGAGAAAGGAAGGCTAAAGAAATATTAGACCTTTAATTACGAACAAACCTTGCCTTGTAAATAGTTTTTACGACTCTGCCGAAATGAGTTACGAGATCGGCCACATTTGGCCACGACCTTGCCATTATTGCTTGAGTTCCTCCATCTTGAATCAACACAATTACGTAGTAATTCATCACCTCAGGAAGGGTGCGAAAACCCCACAACACAACTGGAATAGAATTCGGCACTGCATTGGCATAAAATTCTGCCTCGCCAGCATTTCGGTCAATTATGACATGAAAATCATCCAACCGAACAACAGCAACTCCACTTCCCTGTCTCCTCCCTCTTTTTTTCGCTCCTTTTTTGCTACCCCTAGGCCTTATTGAAGCTGGCATATCATCAATCTGTACATCATCAACTCCTTGTGCAAGTTCCTAATGAGACATACAATAAAAAAAAACGACAGAAAGAGTTTATTACCTCAACAGCAGGGTCTGCATCTTGTTCCCCCTCCTTTTACAAACACACATTCTCATAAAGAGGAAACATAAAGCATACTTACTTTGTCGTCGTCTTTCTCATCTGACATTGCACCTACAGCAACATAAACATCAAGGGGTTCGGTCTTTTTGCAAAAGCACTTTTTGCTTTCTGAGAAAGACCAAGAATGCGAAAAAAGCACGAGGTTGTTTTTTTTTGGTGGTGCTGAGTATTTTAAGCGAATTCACACAGGAAAAAGTGGCAACGATTGAAAATGGAAGGAAAAAATTCGCAGTGAAGGAAAAAGTGGTAATACTTGATGGCTTTTTACAAACCAGATACGAAAAAATGAGGCGGAGTGGCATTTTGAACACATTGAAGTTTTACCAGAGCCTTATGTTGCGACGATGCGACGATGCGACGATGCGTTGTCGCATAATCGCAAAATTTCGTAATGAGTGAAAGCCTTATCACGAAGGAACAGAGAACAAAAGAAGACTGGCTGGAATTTTTTGAAGCAAGTAAAATAGGGAAAGATAGATTGAAGAAAGATAAAATAATTACAGAAGAAAGAGTAAATAAAATTGACAGAGAAATTGATTTACTTGTTGAAAAAAAACAGCCAGACTTGGTAAAGTTGTCCGCAATTAATGTCGTGCTCAAGAGGTTAGAAAAGGAAAACAAAATCATTGAAAAGGACAGATTGGTGAAACAAAAGAGAAGAATTAAACAAGTAAAAAAAGAAAAAGAACTGAAAGCATTTTATAGTTGGCGGAAAGAATTCAGAAATGAATACGGACTTGCCATACAAGATAAAATTTTTGCTTGCATTGATGAAGAGGGGCTGTCATTCAATAAAGCCCTCATCAAATACCTCGCATATGACGAAGAGAACAACAAAAATGTAATGGAAGTCTCAAGTGTAAATGATTTGTTCAATGCTGTCCGAAACAATATTCCCTTGTAGAGTAGTGGTCATAACCACTATTTGAAAAACTCCTTTTGCACATAGGAGTATAAACTAGTGTGTATTTCTATTTCAACAAAAAAGACAAACAAAACAAAAATGGGCGAAAGCCCTCCTGCTTGCAATGAAATTTACTTATGCCATACTTGTGTGTGGCAGGTTGGAGAATTGCTTGCAATCTACGACAAGACTGCGAAAAAGGTAATTTTATGATAATAATAAGACGACGAACAGGAGAGCCGATAGAGCCGTTTCGTCGCTTAGTCTGTATGTATCCAAAAAGTGTGCCAAAGTGGCACCCTATACTACTAAAATACAATTAATGAAAAGGAATTACTTCCACTAGTAAATTCCCGTAAACCCCAATAGCGTAAAAACGATGTAGTATACCGTGCGTGTTACAATCGGGTTGTTGGACTTGAAAATTCCCAAATCGATTTCGGGGAAGCCCTGGCGAAAATGACTGGGATCGGAAAAGCCTCCGACAGTTAGATATTGTGTTTTTCCGCGAATCCGTCTCTTTGTTCACAAAATTTACCGTAAAACATGTTTCACGGGAAATCGGGGGAAAAGTTATGCGGATGGGGAAAATGGCAATAGCTAAGAAATGATCGTTTGAAATCATTTCTGAAAGGAATCGAAAACTAGTTAGTTAGTGAAGTCGAAACGTCGTGCAGAGGAGAATCTAATGAACCTGTCAAAAAGAGTGTCTTATGTATCAACGGTAAAGGTTTGGCCTGTCGTTAAGATGCTCAGTCTGATAATCAATACTACAATCTTTACAACCAATCTGACTCAACTTTGTGGCTGACAGCCTGCTACAATACCGACATTGCATACGGGGGCTCCAAAATTAATGAAAATAAAATAAACTTTGATAATATATTAGTTTCAAGTTTTGTTTTATGGTCAACTAATATTACTTCTGCTCAGTTAAACTATATTCAGTAGTAATTGTTATTATTAATAAAAATATTATGAACAAGATTTTGAAAATGAATTTGAATTGCATGTATTGTAATTATTGTATGAATAATATTATTATTATCTAAATAATAATAATAGTATTGTTAACACTTAACCGGTTTCAATCCCCAAAAGTGGCTTCAATCCCCAAAAGTGGTTTGAATTTTTGAGTTGAATAAAAACAAAATACCAATCGAAACAAGCTGTACTACGCTGCAAATTTAATATTTACGTGTTGGGGAAACTATCTGTGAAAACAAGAATGTCATAGCTTTTCTAGAAGTGACTTAAATATGAAACTGAAACCAGGCACCAACCACTTTTTTTCACGAATTTTCTTGCCTTTTTTTGACATCATGTCTGCGCACCAAGAGCTTCTCACAGTCCGTGTGCGTCTTCCTGTCAGGGAATTTGGTGAAGCTTATGCCAAACAAAAATTGCCTGATGACTGGAAGACGAGGGAGATTGAGGGTACTATTTCTCGACAGTATGGTCGTACAAAAGACAAGTTTTGGATGAAGTGGGATGAGGAGGATGAAGACGATTCCATGATGATTGCTTCGGAAATTATCAAATACAGAATTGAAGGGAGTGTGAAATTATCAAAATACAGAATATTTACTTGGGCAAGGCCAGGAAATCGACGGGGATGCCAAAAATGCAATAAATGCTGGGTAGACTTGTTTTTGTTGAATCTCGAATTTTTGTGATGTCGAATGGTTTCTCTGCGTGTTTGCAGTGAGGACTGCTTGATACCCAGCGACCCTGATGACGATGACTATGTGTACCTATCCCTACCTGGTTTCAGTTATTTTGTGCAATTTGCTTCTGTTTTGTTGTCAGCCAAGGATGATGCTGGAAGTATAGTAGATTTCTGTATTTCCATACATGCATCGGCGTTGGCCGTCAGTATTCCTTACTGTACTGTTTTCCAACAGACCGCCAGAGTCGGGGGATGAGTCGGGTAGTTCAACCGATGAAGAGGATCAAAAAGAAGGAGCAATGTACAACAAACTAGCACCTCATCCCAGCGACTCACTTGTCAGTGACGATGATGTCGAAGAAGATGAGGGGTCTGGTGAAGACGAGGAGGAGGATCCGGCACTACAGATTGACGAAGGCGATAGCCTACCTGCCAGTGAGTTCAAAGATGTCAAAGAATGGAAGGTGGGTGTTGCACCTCCTCGTGTGCTGCCGGCATTCGAAGTGCAGTCCAGGGCATCACTTTCTGTGCGTTCCCCCGACCTCCTCAGTATGGTGGATATTTTCTTTATGTTCTTACCCACGCAATTCTGGCAGAATGTCACAAGAAACACCAACAAGTATGCAACCTGGAAACGTAATCTCAACCCCTCAGAGCGTCAGCGGCCTTGGGTACCCGTGACACTATCTGACATACTTTGGCGATCCTTATAACAATGGGGGTGATGGGGTTGCCTGCTGAAACAGATGATTGGATTGGCGCTGTGTCAGACTTCTGGCAGTTGCCAGACCTTGCAAGCATCATGGGGTACGTGAGGTATCAGAATATCAAACGTTATTTTCATCTCACTGACCCCCGTCTGGCAGCTCCTCGTGACTCCCCTCAGTATGACAAACTTTTCAATGTTCGAGTCTTTATTGAGATTATACAAGAAAATTTTCCTAGGCTGTGGGAATTGGGTCAATGGGTGTCAATCGACGAGGGAATGATCCCTTTTAAAGGGCGTACCTACCTCAGGCAATACTTACCGAAAAAACCCATCAAATGGGGATTCAAACTGTTTGCTCTGTGCTGTTCAGTAACAGGCTATTTTTATACGCTTCTTTGTTATGAGTGTGAGGGAACGGTGCAGGACGATTCTGGGCACGGAATGACGTATGCAGTTGTTATGAAGCTTTTAGACCTAGCCGGCATCGACCAAAGCGGCAGGATCATCGCTTTAGATAGGTTTTACACAGGGCTGCAGTTGTTTTTTGACTGTGTCCTAAAGAGTGGCATCAACTGCATTGGCACTGTTGTCAAACCCAGGCTGAGGGCGGCAAAGGAGCTACTGAACGAAGTCAAGAAGAATAGTGACCGGGGCACGTCCGCAATGGCCACTTGGAGTCATAACGGAGTCGCTATGCATGCTGTTGCTTGGAAAGACACCCAGGTGGTTCATTTTTTGTCAACTGTGTTGGGGTACCATGAGCCACGTCGAAAGGAGGCTGCATGGGGGGGGTGGAGCTACAGTTCCAGTGAATTGTTTTGAAATTTGCAAGACATACACTCAGCACATGGGCGGCGTTGATACCGGCGATCAGTTACGACTTCGTTACGGAGTTGAGAAGGCGGTAAGATTCAACAAGCCTTGGTTCAAGTTATTTGCGGGTTCGTTAGATGTTGCGGTTACAAACACAACTATCATCTACAAACAGTTTCATGAAGAAAAAACGCGCAAAGACATGCTTAAGGAACTTATTGAGGGTTTGGTGTCTTATGCGGGGCTTTTTGGAGGTTCTAGGAGCGCAGTGAGGGGCAAGCGTGTGATATGCCCTGGCCATTTGGTAAGTCACGAGTCTTACAAACGAGGCGAGTGATGGTAAGCGCGGCGCGGGTAAACAGAACTCGGTTCAAGTTGTTGTGCGGTGTGTGCTAGTAATGGAATCCGCAAGCGTAGCAGTGCTTATTGCAGCGATTGTCGCTATTTTTTTTGCCGAACTGGAGAATGTTTTCCGTGGCACACAGTCAATCATTTCGTTCCATCTGGGAAATGTAAGAGGCAGCCATTGTGACAGTGATTGTCAAGGTTTTACTAGTTATTAAAGAACGGTTTTTTTTACAAAATTAGCTTTCACCGGGTTTAATTCAATTGAATTTAATAGTATAACTGTCAAAACCACAAATAGTGATTAAACTTGAAAACTTGAAATTGGGTCGGATCCCCAAACGTGGCTTTAGATCCCAAAAGTGGCAAACCGGTTAAGGGTTAATAATATTCTTATATTTTTCTACGTATTGTAAAAGTTTGATTTATAGAAAAAGTTAAACCTATAAAAAATTTGACGTATAAAAAGTTTAACCTATGTAAAAAACTTTGACTTAGATGCAAAGTTTGACCTATATAAAAAGTTTGACGTGTCAAAGTTTCTATATAGGTCAAAGTTTTCATATATGTCAAACTTCTTTATTGTTGTAAAGAAGGCTAAAATGAATGTCGACAGTAATAACACTATAAAGCGAGCGAGATAGATTCGTAGCCTCCGGAGAGAGCCTTCAGAGAGAAGAGAGAGAGAGAGAGAGGAGGAGGAGGAAGGGGGGGGGGGGGGGTTAGTCGCTGCTATGGATAAGGAGACTAGTGATGGAATCTGAGCGTCTAAAAATAATTTATCAATAAATAGATTTGTGTTTGTCTTGACGATGAGCTCCAGATTGCCGTTAATATATGACTTAGGAACGGTCGGCAAGCTGAGGAGGAGCGGGAGCGTCTCCATTAACCACAACCGTAGCTCTCATGCCTTGAGCAGTGATCAATCCTGCGCCCACAGACACGCTTGGGAGCCCCGTCAGTGGTGCCCTCGAGTCGGTCCAGCTTTCATCATCGGCCGTGCGGTCTGGTGTCTGCGTCATCCAACACATCACACTCACAAGACCAAAGTCGGGAAGCCACTGCGAAAGAAGAAGCCAAACAGGAATAGGCCACTTGTTGGGATCCACATAGAAATTCACTCCTCTTAGATTGAGCCAGAGAACAAGCAGCATGACCGACCGGAGCAAGCAACATAAGCAACACACAAACACTACGAAGACTAACATTCGCAGAAGATGTGAATGTGTTTCATGGAGGCGATAGCGCTTCCACGTGTTCCGTATCCGCATTCCATAGCCAAGGAAACCAAGCGTGATCACCGTCAAGCTGAGGATGGACACATAAAAGATTGTGGAGTAAGCTGCACCGGACTGTGCATCGTCCACGCCAAGACGAGCTGCCTCGAAGCAAAAAAATAGAGCAGACACCAGATTCAACGTATTGAAGAGCCAAACACCGACAGTGAACGCGCGTTTCCATCGAGGCTTGAAGCGCATTATGTCCATCCAAAGAGTCATGAACAAGGTGTACGCAGTTACAAAAATGGCTTCTCCGAGAATGTGAGAACCGTAAGTAAAGGCGGTACCTTTGAATACACACATATATACATCGTGCGCACAGGATTACTCCTCTCCTTCTACCCCCCCCCCCCAAAAAAAACCAACCAACCAACCAACCCCCCCCCCCCCCCAAAAAAATAAAGGGAAAAAAAAAAGAACAGAAAATGGGGCTGAAGATCACGATTGACGGCAAGGAACTCCAACAAGAACGACAGGTAAAAGTGCTAGGTACTATCATACAAAGCAACCTTGCTCTCCGTGCAAACGTACAATCCATTGTATCTAAACTACAGCCACTTGTCCAAATGTTCCGTTATGCAAATCACCTGCTTCCTATACGTATCCTCGTGCAGCTCTACTTCTCTCATGTATATCCTCTGTTGATTTACAACATCTCGATATGGGGATCAGACAACAGAAACACCATCATACACCCGCTGATTGTTGTCCAAAAACGTATAATCCGCTTGATCTGCCTCAAATCATGGAGAACACCTACCAAACCACTGTTTGCACAACTGCGCCTCTTAAATCTACTTAATATATACAGATATAGCGTATGTATGACTGCACACTCCCACATGTATCCAACCTTCAAAGCCTTTCTCCCTCTCCATTACACCAACTTCCAACCCATTACAGCCATACACAATCACAACACTAGGCGATCAGCACAGCAGCTCATGTATAATAACTCAACCAGCGCTGTATATACCAAAGCTGCACAGGTACTGTGGGAACAGCTACCGAAGAAGTTAAGAGAAATCGAATGCAAATCAGAATTCAAAACTGAACTCAAAACATATCTCCTACATTTACAGCAATCCTGAGACTGCCTACGGGCTCTAGAGGGCGTTGGACACTTCATCATCAGGCGATACCTGAGTGTGGGACAAGTTAAGTGTTGATCACATCTGGGGGAGTGTGGTTAGCCAAACCCCCTCGGGAGTCACCTCGTGTCTTCCAACTTTTGCGAGTGCCACCGTATATATAAGACTATCTTGGACTCTTTATCTCGACTGCCCTCAAGAAAAAGAAACCTTAAAAACCATGTTTTTAACGTTTCCTATGATGAGTACTATAATGTCATAACAATCATATCTATTACATATATATTACCTTATGTAACATATCTTTTTCTTCTTTTGATTTTATATTCTTATTTAATTTAACTTTTATACCCTACACTACTTTATTTCTATTTTTAATTAACTAATTATTTTTTTTTAAATAATTTCACTTCAATAATTCTGAAACAGGTCACCATCTAGTCAAATCAATAGCTCTTGAGCGATTTGTATGGATGACCAGAGGTCACTTGTAAAAGTAACTTCATTAAACTGAAGGCCTAGTAGTAGTAGTAGTAGTAGTAGTAGTAGTAGTAGTAGTAGTAGTAGTAGTAGTAGAAGTAGTAGTAAAGCCAAATTAGACATAAACACACAATGCCATGATGCGAGTGGAAAACCTGGGTTGCTGGGATCCGCGATGGTGATATCTAAAATAAAAACAAAAAACACAGATAGAGAACTATATTACTCGCCACGCATTGGTGTCACGTTTCCGTTCACATTTTACTTGTTTTACGACCCCCCCCCCCCCCCTCAACCCCTAGCCCCCTCTCCGCACCGATCTCTCTAATCACACCCCGATCGGATATCCGTAGTTATCGTGTTTGCCCATCCATCATCTTATATAGCGCAAGAGGGCAGGGGAGTACAAGAGGAGTAGCTGATCATCTGCAGCAGAATTCCAAAGATGAGCAGAAGATGCAGCCCTTGCTTCCTGGACAGGCCATGGTAGTCACCGGAGAAATGAACCATCGCCCTGGACAAATTGCACCCAAACAATCACTGTGATACCTGAGGCAGAGGATGAAAAAGCCGACAACAGCAGGACACACACACACACAAAAGCGGGGGCAGTTCATTTTGGCACTACTTTATCATTACATTCGAATTTCATAATTTCAACCGTATCCCTAAAAAAAAGAGCTCGTGACAAGCTTGCGAAAATACAAAGAATCAGCCTCTAAGCCCCTCTGGCACAACTCTTAGAGCCTTGGTCAGCCATTCATTTTGGCACTACTTTGCCAGAATCTTCGTAAATCTCTATTTCAACTGGTTCAGTACCTAGAGCGCGTCCCGAGGTTGTGAAAACCAAAAAATCAGCCTCTCAACCCTTCTAGCACAACGTTTAGAGCCTTGGAGCATTCTCAGCCATTCATTTTGGTGCCGGCTGATTCGCTTCGAGTCTGTACAATTACAGGGCTTGTTCCCGGGGCAGGCATAAACCCTTCTGGCACAACAATCAGAGCCTTGCAGCATTCTCAGCCATTTCCGGCTGATTCGCGTGGGGTACGTACAAATGCAGGGCTGGGGTTCCCGGTTCCCGCAAACCATGATTTACTACGACAGGGGTGCGGAAATGCTGGGGAGGTGGGGGGTGGGGTACACAATTTCCAATGTCCCCCAAACCCCCCACCCCCTACTCCCAACAGCTTTCAGAGATAATAATGATAATAATAATAATAATAATAATAATAATAATAATAATAATAATAATAGTGCTTCTCTGTCAATGGCTGATGCATTTCTGCACATGCGCCTCCATCGTCTCACCCGTGAGGGGAGTACGAAGAATTGACGATAGGCTCTAATGACACCCCCGCAAAGGCAGTTCCAACACTTCCAGACGGACCGGTATGTTCAATGAAAATACTGGTCCAGACGGATCGGTATGTTCAATGAAAATACTGGTGGCACCGACTGGAATCGAACTGGCGACAGGGCCCAGATGGTAGAACTTGACCACTGGGCTATCACGGTGTCCATAATAATAATAATAATAGTGCTTCTCTGTCAATGGCTGATGCAAATCTGCACATGCGCCTCCATCGTCTCACCCGTGAGGGGAGTACGAAGAATTGACGATAGGCTCTAATGACACCCCCGCAAGGGCAGTTCCAACACTTCCAGACGGACCGGTATGTTCAATGAAAATACTGGTCCAAACGGACCGGTATGTTCAATGAAAATACTGGTGGCACCGACGGGAATCGAACTGGCGACAGGGCCCAGATGGTAAAACTTGACCACTGGGCTATCACGGTGTCCAATAATAATAATAATAATAATAATAATAATAATAATAATAATAGTGCTTCTCTGTCAATGGCTGATGCATTTCTGCACATGCGCCTCCATCGTCTCACCCGTGAGGGGAGTACGAAGAATTGACGATAAGCTCTAATGACACCCCCGCAAAGGCAGTTCCAACACTTCCAGACGGACCGGTATGTTCAATGAAAATACTGGTCCAGACGGACCGGTATGTTCAATGAAAATACTGGTGGCACCGACGGGAATCGAACTGGCGACAGGGCCCAGATGGTAGAACTTGACCACTGGGCTATCACGGTGTCCACAATAATAATAATAATAATAATAATAATAATAATAATAATAATAATAATAATAATAGTGCTTCTCAGTCAATGGCGAATGCATTTCTGCACATGTGCCTCCATCGTCTCACCCGCGAGGGGAGTACGAAGATTTGACGATAGGCTCTACTGACACCCCCGCAAGGCAGCTCCAAGCCTTCCAGACAGACCAATACTTTCAAAGAAAATATCCTTTGAAAATACTGGCATCGACGGGAATCGAACTGGCGACAAGTCCCAGATGGTAGACCTTAACCACTGGGCTATCGCGGTGCCACTAATAATAATAATAATAATAATAATAATAATAATAATAATAATAATAATAATAATAATAATAATAATATAATAACAATAATAATAATAGTGTATTGATCTGTCATGGCTGAGTCCAAGGACCATGCGCCTCCATCCCTCGACCCAACAGTCACACAGTGAATCTTGGGGAGGGAAGAGTGACTCTAACCATCCCTGAATAGCTACCCGCCCGGCGAATAATAATAATAATAATAATAGGCTTCCTCAGACTATAGCATCAGATCCAGATCCTGGACATGTGCCTCCATTAATAATAATAATAATAATAATCATAATACTATATCTGAGGCGTACTGATGCAGCTAATGGCATATCCTCAACGGACATAAGCCTCCAATACCCTTGTTCGAGGTCCTCCACCCCCCCCGTGTCAGTCTCTCGCCTGATGATCGGGGCCGCCGATGGAGCTCCTGAGGGCAAGACTGCACTAAGCCGAGGTTATTCCGCAGTCCCAGCAACCTCTTGCAAGACGTCACCGAATGTGCAAGTGCATACACCAAGCGCGGTTGCTAGAGCTGCCTCGAAACCCCACCCATAACAATCTGGTGTCTGCTGGGTCCTGGGCTATCAACCAGCATATGCGGAGTTTAAGATCTTTTACGCGCGCAACGACCCTCCTCCCCAGCATCTACCACCAAAGGGTTATGAGTTGGCGACACAGTTTAACGCCTTGAGGCCATTGGGCTGGAACTCTGTTTACCAAGTGTGACTAGGTTTTTTCATCGGGATTTCCCTCAAATATGTCACAGTCAACACTCCAAGGCAGATTTACAATAATAATAATAATAATAATATAATAGTGCTTCTCTGTCAATGGCTGATGCATTTCTGCACATGCGCCTCCATCGTCTCACCCGTGAGGGGAGTACGAAGAATTGACGATAAGCTCTAATGACACCCCCGCAAGGGCAGTTCCAACACTTCCAGACGGGCCGGTATGTTCAATGAAAATACTGGTCCAGAAATAGACCGGTATGTTCAATGAAAATACTGGTGGCACCGACGGGAATCGAACTGGCGACAGGGCCAATAATAATAATAATAATAATAATAATAATAATAATAATAATAGTGCTTCTCTGTCAATGGCTGATGCATTTCTGCACATGCGCCTAATAATAATAATAATAATAATAATAATAATAGTGCCTCTCTGTCAATGGCTGATGCATTTCTGCACATGCGCCTCCATCGTCTCACCCGTGAGGGGAGTACGAAGAATTGACGATAAGCTCTAATGACACCCCCGCAAGGGCAGTTCCAACACTTCCAGACGGGCCGGTATGTTCAATGAAAATACTGGTCCAGAAATAGACCGGTATGTTCAATGAAAATACTGGTGGCACCGACGGGAATCGAACTGGCGACAGGGCTCAGATGGTAGAACTTGACCACTGGGCTATCACGGTGTCCATAATAATAATAATAATAATCATAATAATAATAATAATAGTGCTTCTCTGTCAATGGCTGATGCATTTCTGCACATGCGCCTCCATCGTCTCACCCGTGAGGGGAGTACGAAGAATTGACGATAAGCTCTAATGACACCCCCGCAAGGGCAGTTCCAACACTTCCAGACGGGCCGGTATGTTCAATGAAAATACTGGTCCAGACGGACCGGTGTTCAATGAAAATACTGGTGGCACCGACGGGAATCGAACTGGCGACAGGGCAATAATAATAATAATAATAATAATAATAATAATAATAATAATAATAATAATAATAATAATAATATATATATTGATCTGTCATGGCTGAGCCCGAGGGCCATGCGCCTCCATCCCTCGACCCAACAGGGACTACAGTGAGTATGTTGGGGAGGGAAGAGTGACTCTAACCATCCTGCATAGAAGGCCCCAAAAGGAAGTCCCTACTACCCGCACAGTGTCGGGTACCTTGCAGGAAATCAACTACAAATGATTGATCTTCCCCGCGTGAGAGCTCCACGAGACTGGGTAGGTCCCGCATGGAGGTACTCACGGGGGTAGCAGACATTTCATGCGGTCTGCCAGCGCATGAGGACGTTTTGTGGTAAGTATCTGGGACGCCTCGAAACCCGTCACCACCCCTAGATCGCGGAATGTAAATACCCCTTTGATCCCACGTGGTGTATGTCTTATAAAAAACAACACAACGACATGGCCTCGGAACAAACACAACAACATAGCCTCGGAACCCACACAACAACAGAGCCTCGGAACCCACACAACAACAGAGCCTCGGAACCAACACAACTACATAGCCTCGGAACCAACACAACAACATAGCCTCGGAGCCAACACAACGACATAGCCTCGAAACCAGTGGGAAGAGGCCCAACCACCTCCTCTTCCCGTGGGGTGCCATACTGTGCACCCCTCCATAATAATAATAATAACTAGGGGCTGCGCCAACACCTGAAAGGATGGTTTGCGGTGCGCTTCGGGCACTCCCCCACCCCCCCACCACCCCCCTCGGGCTGGGGTTCCCGGGTGGAGGGCTCGCCGGACCCCCCCCCTTTCCTGTCGACAGGTACGCTCGATTGCCGGAGGTACCGGCAAGTACTCCCAAAAAAACAAAAGAATTTTGGCATTCAGGACATTCTCCTAACGCAAATATTTGCGTGAATTCCAAACAAAGTATACCAGCATTAACATCGAGTCTGGGGCTAGCCACCCTGTCAATATGAGCTCCCAACTCCTGGTTCACACAAACCATGATTTATTCCGACGTGGGTGCAGAAAATTGGCCCCAAAAAAAAAACAAGGAATTTTGGCATTCAGGACACTCCCTTAACGCAAATATTATCAAGATCGAGTTT
>WBZZ01003113.1:0-32500 GCA_019918135.1 Paulinella micropora | reverse complement strand
TCAAGGCGTTAAACTGTGACGCCAACTCATAACCCTTTGGTGGTAGATGCTGGGGAGGAGGGTCGTTGCGCGCGTAAAAGATCTTAAACTTCGCATATGCTGGTTGATAGCCCAGGACCCAGCAGACACCAGATTGTTACGGGTGGGGTTTTGAGGCAGCTCTAGCAACCGCGCTTGGTGTATGCACTTGCACATTCGGTGACGTCTTGCAAGAGGTTGCTGGGACTGCGGAATAACCTCGGCTTAGTGCAGTCTTGCCCTCAGGAGCTCCATCGGTGGCCCCGATCATCAGGCGAGAGACTGACACGGGGGGTTGGAGGACCTCGAACAAGGGTGTTGGAGGCTTATGTCCGTTAAGGATATGCCATTAGCTGCATCAGTACGCCTCAGATATGGTAATATTAATATTATTATTATTATTATTATTATTATTATTATTATTATTATTATTGTGAACATAATCATTATTATTATCATTACTTATTATTTATTTATTTATTTATTTATTTATTTATTTATTTATTTATTTATTTATTTATTTATTTATTTATTTATTTATTTATTTATTTATTTATTTATTTATTTATTTATTTATTTATTTATTCATTCATTTATTTATTATTTATTTATTTATTTATTTATTTCTTATTTATTTATTTATTTATTTATTTATTTATTGATTGATTTGTTTGTCTGTTTGATTATTTATTTATTTATTTTTTATTTATTTATTTATTATTTATTATTTATTTATTTATTTATTTATTTATTTATTTATTTATTTATTTATTTATTATTATTATTATTATTATTATTTAGGGAGTACATAGGCCATCGGTCCTTTCCATGGGCTGATTGGTATAAAGCTCCTAGAGTAATGTTCTATGCCGTCACTTCCTTTATTCCACCGATTGGTGTGGAGACTTTCCTTATGGAATGGAGGACTGGATGCACATGGCCTTTTGGCTCAGCAATTGGCAGGAGATACACTATTATTATTATTATTATTATTATTATTATTATTATTATTATTATTATTATTATTATTATTATTATTATTATGGAGGCGCATGTGCAGAAATGCATCAGCCATTGACAGAGAAGCACTATTATTATTATTATTATTATTAACATACCGGCCCGTCTGGAAGTGTTGGAACTGCCCTTGCGGGGGTGTCATTAGAGCTTATCGTCAATTCTTCGTACTCCCCTCACGGGTGAGACGATGGAGGCGCATGTGCAGAAATGCATCAGCCATTGACAGAGAAGCACTATTATTATTATTATTATTATTATTATTATTATTATTATTATTATTATTATTATTATTATTATTATTATTGGACACCGTGATAGCCCAGTGGTCAAGTTCTACCATCTGGGCCCTGTCGCCAGTTCGATTCCCGTCGGTGCCACCAGTATTTTCATTGAACATACCGGTCTATTTCTGGACCAGTATTTTTATTGAACATACCGGCCCGTCTGGAAGTGTTGGAACTGCCCTTGCGGGGGTGTCATTAGAGCTTATCGTCAATTCTTCGTACTTCCCTCACGGGTGAGACGATGGAGGCGCATGTGCAGAAATGCATCAGCCATTGACAGAGAAGCACTATTATTATTATTATTATTATTATTATTATTATTATTATTATGGACACCGTGATATCCCAGTGGTCAAGTTCTACCATTTGGGCCCTGTCGCCAGTTCGATTCCCGTCGGTGCCACCAGTATTTTCATTGAACATACCGGTCCGTCTGGACCAGTATTTTCATTGAACATACCGGTCCGTCTGGAAGTGTTGGAACTGCCCTTGCGGGGGTGTCATTAGAGCCTATCGTCAATTCTTCGTACTCCCCTCACGGGTGAGACGATGGAGGCGCATGTGCAGATTTGCATCAGCCATTGACAGAGAAGCACTATTATTATTATTATTATTATTATTATTGAGTCTTTGGAGCGGAGCCGCGTCACCGAACGGCCCCGTGATACCAATCCATTCACATGTCCGACAGGATCAAGGGCCAATTGACTGATAAGTCTATTATGATGATGGAGGGGTCACAGTACGGCATCCCACGGGAAGAGGAGGTGGTTGGGCTTTTTCCCACTGGTTCCGAGGCTCTGTCGTTTTGTTGGTTCCGAGGCTATGTCATTGTGGGTTTGGAGGCTGTGTCGTTGTGTTGGTTCCGAGGCTATGTCGTTGTGTTATTTTTATAAAACATACACTACGTGGGATCAAAGGAATATATACATTCCGCGATCTACTTACCGCAAAACGTCCTCATGCGCTAGCAGACCATGAAATGTCTGCTACCCCTCTTGAGTACCTCCATTCGACTGATGCCCAGTCTTGTGGAACTCTCTTATACGGAACATCAATCATTTGCAGTTGATTCCTTGCAAGGTACCCGACACGTCGAGCAGGTAGCTATTCAGGGATGGTCACAGTCACTCTTTCCTCCCCAGCATTCACTGTTGTGACTGTTGGGTTGAGGGATGGAGGCGCATGGCCCTTCTTGCTGATTTTATGATGTTTTCTTTTCTTTCCTTCTTCTTGGCTTGTTGCTTTTTACCTTTGACCGTGGTTGGTGCTTCCGAGTCTTCTCGCTCTATTCTGTCTTTCCCTTTCTGTCTTTTATGATGTCCCCCCCCCCCGTCTTTTCAGTGGGGTTCCGATAATGTTTGCTTGTTTATTTCATTTCTTGATGTAGCAAAAGCCCGCCGACTCCCACCTTCGAACAGCTGGGGGGAGTTCCCGAAAGTCCACAGCCCAAGGCATATCGTAGAAAGGTCTCAGTAGTAATAAAAACCATGCAATTCATAGAAATTGATATTACACCCAGCCATACCATAAAACGCTATTTTTGGTCATTGAAATCTTTACTCTTTTGTGAAACGAGGAAACAACAGCTGTTGCATGCTGCAGGTGGACTTCAGCAATGTGAAAGTAGAAAGTGATCAGACAGCGTTGAAATCATCATTCCAGCCAACCATCAGGTTTTTACTTGGCTTTGACAAATTGTGCAGATCTTTCAAGTACGTAGTGTGTGACTGTGTGACTGTGTGACTGTCTGTGTGTGTGTGTGTATGTGTGGTTAGCGCCGAAAGTCCAGATGAGAATGGGTGGCAGAAAAGCTACTCACCCGAATCCGTGGATGTCAACGTTCCTCACAGAAAGCGAGCCCTTAGTAGGTTGCTCTCCCAAAGTCGCCCTGGGGACACCTTGGGATCACATCTACTGCCATGGCAAAACGTTGCCATTCGCACTGCAGTCATGGGGACTTCGTGCAAGCTTTTTTTCCAAGATCCAACCACATGTGTTCTTCCACCTTGTCAGCATATCTTACTCGCATTTGCTCCCTTGGATGGAATTTTGGGCTCCTTGTAAGTTTCTATTTCGCTTCGCATGCTACTGGCAATGTATATGAATGCAGGTACTATTCGCCCTGGATCCGTCGAGATGATTTGCAAGAAGCATATGCGCTTTCCAGACGCATTTCTCTGGATAGTATTCGAGAGATGTCAATTTACAAAGAATCAAAGCCATTCCTGAGTGAAGGCTGTGAACATGAAGCCAAGGGGCCAGTACTGTTCTTTTCGTTTCTCGACCGCACGTCCGCCAAGCAAACCGATTTGGTACAGTCCATGTGGGTGCAATATGCATCCCTATCTGACTTAGATGCATGGCTGTTTACGTTTGACCTCGCGCTAAAAGCAAAGCCAGGTCGCTTTCATCCTTCATCTGGAACGGTCTTACACAGTGTGCTTTTGGCGCGGTAGGTGTTTGCGCTTTTGTTTGCAAAGGAGATTCAGAAGATTCTGCACATTTGTCGAAGTATCCTTCCGCTAAGAAAGGCGATCTGACACAAACGGACTCACAGGCTAAACCAAGCCATAGAACAGCCCCAGGTGCATCTCATGATATGGGCTGCGGTGCTGGAGCAGGGTCGATTCCCGTGTCCAGCAAGCAGCTATTGCGAAGCATGAAAACCGCATGCCTGGATTCTCCAGCTGATCTGTTATCCCCAGAAGATCCACGGCAACTCAAATCCAGAGCGCGCGAGGCTGCAGAAGAGATTGAGAGGCAGCAGTGTCCCTCCACGAAATCCTCGCCTACGTTACTTGCTGCATCTGCGCAACAATCCTCGCTGACGTTACCTGCTGCTTCTCCTCAACAATCCTCGCCGATGTTAGCCGCTGCTTCTCCGCAAGAATTCTCACCATCGGCCTCGCAGCAGCTCCCACATTTATCTAAGTTTGCCTCTAAGATGGCAGCTAAGGGGCTTCTCCGTGAAGTAGGCCCACTGGGTCGGCCACATGGTCCTTCGGTCATTTCCTGCCACTGTTCATGCTTGTTCTACTTGTCACTTTTGTGATTAATGCTCATTTATTGTAGGCCCAAATGTATGAAAAGATACATAAGTTCGAGGTTGCAAACAGTCAACACGGCTCTCCTGGGGACTCTCACCATGGGAAATCAGTCAATCAAGAACATGGCTTGCCGCCTTCAGTGAAACAACAGACGCCCCAGGAGGTGCCTTCCCAGAAATACAGCGAAAATCTACGCTTCTGGAAATCTTTTGACAAGAAAGCACTAGGAGAAGATGACTTGCAACATCATGTTGGCAACCATCAACAAGCCAACAAGATAGCAACTCGCGAAACAGAAAGTGTTGCCGTAAAGCAAAGATATCACGGAAAAGAACAGCCACCAACAGACTCTGACTGCAATCCACCACTCTCTATGTCAGAGCTTCGGAAGCCAAGTGATGCAAAGCACACTCCTTTCTCAAAAATCGACCGTACAAGTCATGCCACGCCTGTGACGAGAAACGGTAACCCCAACAGCACTGTTGTCAGAACACCAGCCAAGAGTTTGGACTCAAGTGGAAGACGCAGAGACGCTCGTGGGCGTTCGAGTGCTTCCAAGGTACTTCAAGCAGGCCAAAATCTCCTGTTCATATCAAGGAACCCAGATCAAGTCCCTATCGCACACCACTGCTAACCCGTGTTTCTCTTGTCTTGAAGCAGCAGCCAGCCAGTGCAGGGAGGACGGCAGTGCGGCCCCTTCCCACTCCAAGGAGCGACGAACATGCCGGCGGGCGCCCGGCAGCTTCGCCTGCGGAAAGGACCCAGTT
Organism: Paulinella micropora; assembly: GCA_019918135.1. Lineage (NCBI taxonomy): Eukaryota > Cercozoa > Imbricatea > Euglyphida > Paulinellidae > Paulinella > Paulinella micropora. Next base: position 27,361 of record WBZZ01003113.1, on the reverse strand, counting down.
TCAGCGCAAGTTGGTGGAGATGTTCCAATCAAGCTCTGCGCGCAACGTACTTCCAACCATGGAGGCAACCAGCTCGGAGACAAGAGGACCTTGGAGCGCCACTAGAAGGAACATAGGGGGTCTGAAAGAGGGCGCAACAGCTCGGAACCAGGTATCACCTCATTTACCGCCGCAGCAAAAAGCATGTATGCTTGCAGAGGAATCCCGTGCTATCAAACAAGAAAGAAACTATCTCCAAGGCGCAAAAACTGGAGTGCCTACAGGTAGTCCGAAGTACTCAGAACGTATGAGTTCAGTCTCTCCAGTAACTGCATGTGTTATGTATGTGCACTTTAATCATATTTCCAAGGCACACCCTCTCTTTGCTCTTAGTTTTCATTCTTCGCTTCCTTCATATTTGCTTTTCTTTCTCTCTTTTCTCTCTCTCTCTCTCTCTTTCTCTCTCTCTCTCTTTCTTTCTCTCTCTCTCTCTCTATCTCTATCTATCTATCTATCTATCTATCTATCTATCTAGCTATCTATCTCTTCAGTATGTCTTGCTCTCCCATTGATTTTTTTCATGATTCAGGACGAGTTTGTGGAATCCGAAAGCAAGTTCGTGGTTTCTCTTCGACGCGTGGTGGAAGTGTACATTCATCCCCTCCGACTTGCACAGCACGGCGTCGTCATTCTCACCCCGGTCCGATCGGCCCTTTGTCAGCTCTTTTTGACTTTTGCCTCCTGTAGAACCAAGTGGTTGATCTTTTCTCAAATATTGAGTCGATGCTGCCGCATCACGAACGGCTCTTGTCTAATTTGGAAATCACAAGGTCCGAATACATCCTTACAACCAGAGCAGGCAATTGTTGTAAGTTAAAAAATTACCTTGTTTTTAGCACTTGCACTCAATGTTGGAATCCTCTGATTGTAAAAATAGGGCTCCCGCCAAGGTGTTCAGTGAAAATGGAGACTTTCTTTGGCAGTGGCTTTGTTACGCCAACAATTATCAGACAGCCATGTTGACCTTGGCAAGCTTGAAAGGGCACGGGCCATGGGAAGCCTTTCTGGTTCTCGCTGTCCTCAGTGCTCGGGCGACAGTGCTGTGTGCCTCTAGGCCGCGCATAGCCCAAAGTGCGACCTATACTCTGCTCTGTCACTGCCGCTTGAGCGGATTGCACGATATCGCTGCCTGTTCATGGAGTTGCTTAAGCATTCCTCCTCGCCTGAGCTGCAAGTGCCAACTCTTCGGTATGGTTTAGAGCGACTAAATGCTGATTTCATATTACTCCATGTATACAGCGTGCTTGACAAGATTGTGGGGATTGCAAAGAAAGTTAATGAAGGACGGCGACACCAAGACATGTGCAGAAGGTACGATTGTCCTTTGCTATGTAGGCATGAATACAGCTGCTGTCATAGGTTGATAGAAATCCAGAATTGGATAGTACACGACAAATTGAATCTGGTGCAGCCATCTCGAGAACTCATTGGTTCTTCTTATCTTTTGAATTGAAACAGTTCTTGATAGCTGTGCTCACTGTAGAGGAGGATTTCACCATGTCCTTGAAAGGCGGCCAAAAGATCATGTTATTTATTTGCAGTGACAAGCTGTTATGGTAGGACTTCCTGCACCTTATCTACATGACACAAATGGCAGCACATACCTTCAGGACGGCACATTCGGGAAGGCTCATCGGCTCCATGGATTTCAAAGATATTGAAGCTATAATTAGCCTGCAGCAAGGCCAAGGGTTGAGTATTCGACCAAAGAACGCCAAAGACACGTTGGTCACTTCCACACGGCTCAATCCATTTCTATCAAACGTCTTGCTTTTTGCAGGAGATGTACACCTCCAAATCGGGAAGAGCGCAAAAACTTCTACAGATTTTGATAGAGGTAGTTATGAAATCAAATCCCTTTATTTCTGTTTCAAATTTGCGGTGACATTTTTTAAACTGAATGTACCACTTGTTAGCACATGGGATTACAAAACATATAACGTATGCTTAATTATCTATCTATCTATCTATCTATCTATCTATCTATCTATATCTATCTATATCTATCTATCTATCTATCTATCTATCTATCTATCTGTCTATCAATCAATCAATCAATCAATCAATCAAGCAAATAATCATCAATCTATCTATCTATCTATCTATCTATCTATCTAATTTTTTCTTCGCCTTGTTGTGCACGGGCGCTTTCCTGTTGTGTCTAGGCTTCGGCGCACTTACAGCCGCAGCTCGCGCACAGGAAGGCTGCCACTAAGACAAGGCGCAAGTCCTGGCCTCGCCTGCGGGCGGGCACGTTGCGCGGCCAGTCCTTGTGAAGCGGCAGCCACCTTTCACCATGTGAGACATGTTTTTATCCGGGGCCACTGTACGAGGTCTCATCTCGGTGAGCATCAGCCGGCATGAGTGAGACCAGCACTAAGTCTTGCGGTCCGCGAGGGCGGGTCCGAGGGCAAGGTGACTTGGTCATGTGTACATAATAAATTTTAAATGCTCAGCTGGCCGGGCCGCGAGGCTCAGCCTGGCCGGCTGTTTTGGTCGAATTTAGTATCGTTTCAAGGGCGGTCACGTAGTAGTAGTCTGAGTAGGGAACAATAGAATGAAGTTATGATGACGGTGATACTGATGGAGGTAGAGTTGCTTCCCACTACCTTTTTCGTTCCCCGTTCCCCTTACTTCAAGTTGTCCTTTTCTCCTCCTCAGGCTGAATTTCACACTTCAAGTTTTTTAGCAAGCACTGTTTTAACTAGTAAAATACTTGCCACTCGTAGAATTGAGTGGGAAGACGGGTGACTCGAAGAGATAGAATGGAAGAGTTAATTCAGTAAGAGGTGAAGCGTAACAAAAAAAAAAAAAAAAAAAAAAAAAAAAAAAAAAAAGAAGGAGGAGAAGAAGAAGAAGAAGAAGAAGAAGAAGAAGAAGAAGAAGAAGAAGAAGAAGAAGGAGGAGGAGGAGGAGGTCGTGGGCATGACGTTAAACTGCATCGGGTCTCTGCATGACCTTAAACTGTGACTGCTTTTTTTTTACGCTTCATGTTTTCTCTTTTTGTATCTCTTGATACCTCTTCCATTTTTAATCTTCTGCTTCCCACTCGGCTCTACGAGTGGCAAGTATTCTATTTCAACAGTGCTTGCGTAAAAAGAAGAAGAAGAAGAAGAAGAAGAAGAAGAAGAAGAAGAAGAAGAAGAAGAAGAAGAAGAAGAAATAGTGAGTGGAGAATTCAAAGAGGGAGAAAGCAAAAGGGAGGAAAACCGTCACCTTTTATTAATTAACAGCAACTCAGTATTCCCATTTTGAGGCATTTACTCTTGAGATGTAGACTGCACTGATGTGCTCTCCGCCGGTTTATTCGTCTCCCAGGCGTCCCCTCAGTCAACTCACTTACCAGCTTCGAACGTTACTTTGATCACGTGACAGAAACCTTTAAAAGAGCCTCGGAACTGAACTTGTCGAGTCCCGCCAAAACGTTGTATGGACTCCTAAGTAATCACTCAAGTTCGAAACAGAGAGCAGTAGGAAGCCTCCGTGGGAGAGTAATTAGTCATAGCGGCACTTAATATTAATACTAATTGGCACTGTTACTGAGTTATGATGACATTTCTGGTACTGGCGGTTACCTTTTTAGGTATTACCTATTTCAGTGTAGGCGCAGATAGATAAATATGCGACCTTTTCTTATACCCTTATACACCGTGACTCAGTGTATAGAAGAGCTATATCTAGTTAAGATGTAGTTGCCACCGTATCAGTTTTTATTTATATACTTTTGAGTCGGTTGAAAACGATAATATTACGATTCATAGCCGGTACTACTTTTTTAAGCAGGGTAATATTATCTTTAGGGGTGCACACTTGGAAATGCCTCTCTTTTTCCTTTTGTTGATTGGCTCTGATAGTCTCATACATTTTCCGCCATACTTGTTTCCTCTGTTTGTGGCAGAGCAGAAAGATTAGGTTATATTTCCTGAGAGTGCTTTGGAATTCAAGTGGATGTATTAATACACCGGCTTGCAATAAATAATATCTTTTGAATATAACAGACAAAAGGACAGTCCCAGCCTAGATTTTTTATATCCTCCAAATTTCAATTCAGCATTTTGAAAAAGCCACTCCCTTAAGTAAAGGAAGAAAAAAGGGAGTGGAGGAGCGTAGGAAAGGAGTTGCGGAGGTGTTAGGAGCGTGTTGTGCACAAAAACAACAGTGAAATCTTGCACAGAGGCCCACAAAGCGGCACGACAAGACACTCGTTGTGTGTACGATTTTGACACCTACAGCAGTGTGTTTGGAGAGCGTGAGGGGGAACCGTGAGCAAGTGTACGCAGTGAAGCAGAAACATTAGGGTGCTCACTGGTTTGATTGTCGACACATTGTCGAGTCAGAGGAGTGCTTTACAGACACACACAAGGGGAGTGAAAAGACCCTCCTGTCAGTCCTGTCAACACAGGATCCTACACTTATCCCTACACATACTCCTCACGAGGAGAATAACAAACAATTGCACACTCTAACTCTAGTTTGTACTGCCACAAATACGTAGCACACACAAACGTTGCAGAAACTTAGGCGCGTGTAAAGAGGCAGAGGAAAACAAACAAACGAAACACAGACAGAAACCTATTCATTTGGCATAAAACCTGTTTATACAACTTGAACAACACACATCCTACACCAAACAAGGTGGCCATCTCCGACTTAGGGGGGTGGTAGGCCAGTGTATTAAGACATAGGCCAGGGAAATTACGTGTAAATTTCACATAGGAAGGCTATAAAGGAGTGTGTTTTGAGGACGATTTTTATTTTCGTTCGAAATCAACGAAACACACACCCCACATCACACTCAAGCACTCCAAACGTGTGGTGTGGTGTGGAATAGGTCAGCAAGGACAAGAACTCGGAAACCGAGCAGCTTCCAAGACAAACAGCAAGCAGTGTGTGAAGAGTCTACAGCACTCGGTACATACACACACAAACACATACACGACAACGCTCGCAAACCTACCTACCACAATCAGAAAAGACAAACCAAGGTTGTTCTTTGAGTTAGAAAAGACACCTTCTGGCAAAAGCAAAGGAATAAGGTGATCCATTGGGCAGAGCCCAGAGAGAATCATTGAAAACCTTTTTGCACTTTTTCTGTTGTGGCAGCAGAGGGGTGGTTACAGAGTAACAGAAAGTTTGTTGTGTACTGCCAGGGTGCACACGTACGCATCGTCTGGCTTGGTAGCAAGAACAGCAAGGCTTCCCCCAGCAGAGGGGGAGGGTGAGTACACTAAACCCTTGACTGTTACCTGTTGATTGTTGTGTTGGGTGTGGGTTGGTTGTTGTGTTGTGTGACATCGTGCTTGACACAGGCATGGATGACACAGTGAACAGATCACACGACAACAAAAACAAACACAAAAGCATACTCACACACGAAACATACGACACTGCTCGTCTCAACCCCCAAGGGGCACAATCAAAATTGCGTGGGTAGGCTCTACAGCGAGATCATCCACCGCAATAAGATTAGACATGTCTGAGGACACAGACAATAACGACCCACCCGCCTTAGGCGAAGGATTTACCACTCTGCAAGGGGAGGAAACAGAGCACAGGAGGAACCTGTCCCTCGCTCCCCATGGAGAGGGCCCGAAAATGGGCTGGTAATCCCGGCTCGTTCAATTCAGACTAAGGTAGTGCTTGACCGATACCGAGGTCCGCCAGAGCGATGGCCGAGCAATCCTCTGGACGAGAAGGACCAGGGAACAAACCACAATGAAACCTCGGCACATCTCTTTCCTAACAATAAGTACGAGGAGGTGGATTGGTACAGGAGCATGTTCAATGACGGCAGAACACAGGGGGCAATCGGACTGATGAATCAGTACAACCCGAGCCTCACTGCCAACGGTACCAGCACCATACACCACGTCATGGACCTATACAGGGCTTCAGCAAACGTGCGTGATACCTTGCTAGACGAAGCGTGGCAAATCAACCACCAAAAGTATCCAGCCTTGCTGAATACTTAATTCGTCGAGAAAAAGGATCAGCAGCCCACTCTCACCTTCCCTTTCACACCGGACGCAGATAAAGAACTTGCCACGGACACACGTTGGCCCAACTCGGCAGGGTTGTTAGTCTCAGCACGAAACTTAGGGGCTTCGGTTGCCATATGGAACCTAACCCTAACGGAAACCAAAAGCTGGAAGCAACAACTCCTGCCCCCAGGGGACAACACACCGCAAGGTGCCCAAGCTCGGGACACCCTCAATGAACTGTTCGACACAATCGAACAGCATCGGTGGACCTGGGTGGGCAGGATGGCAGTGAAGTTCAAATACTTCAAGGCCAATATGGTGGTCGAGAAGTATGCTAGAGGTGGGAAAACCGTGGAGCAGAAAATCGCTCCCCATCCGACGGTCAAGCTATACTGGTGCAACTTTTGTGCCATGAGTCGCACAAACCATCAGTGACATTCTTCGAATCCGCCTCGCGAATGAAGTACAAGTCACATATGGTAATGATGGCAGAGCCACCATCGCTCCAGAAGGAACGACGTTCGTATTCTTACACAGGAAGGTAGTTGTCCCGCCTCCGGGAAACAGTGGGGGTGGAGGACACAACCGACCTCCAACCACCGCTGAACACAGAAGACGGCAAACGACAAGTTGGTTGAACGGGCACTAACTCGGCCAGACAAAGCTACAACATTCGACTATGGCAAATATAACCAGCAAGTCAACATTGATTATGGCGAGGGTATTTTGCTGTTGTTGGGCTACACGTGTTTGGACAGCACGATTGGGCAGTTCAGCCTAACTGCAGCCGACACTAAACAAATTTTAGCCAACAAACCTAGTCGATGGGCTTCTACACACAAGTGGCCCCTATGGGACGAAGAAGCGGGCAGGTTGATCCAGGCGGGACATCATCACCTGCTCGAGCAATTCGTCAAGGGGGCCAATTGGAGTTTTATGTGCAGACCTTGTGTCAGCAATGCCACGGTCACAACGGATGTGAGGCCAATGTCTCTCACAACGAAATCGTTGATCTTCCACAAAGGCTTATCACGCCCCTTGTTCGAGCCGACTTGGCGACGTTGTTGGTGACAATACTCAAGGGTATTAATTTGCTAGGGCAACAACCACCAAAGGTCGAACATCCGGGGAGGCATACATTCGACAGGTCTTGTCGCAGGCACAAGACGCCGATGATAAAACGTTTTCGCTTCAGAGCTTTCGTGTTCATCGGTTGGTCGAAGTATCCACTTGGGATACGAAATTTGTGAATAAGATATTCGGCCCTAAATCCAATCAGGACGAACGCATGCGGAGAGTAACACTCCTGCTGCAAGCCATGCAAGCTGTGGGATTATCGCATCAATCCAAGGCGAACGAACCTCGGTTTGACATTGTCACATCCACCTCGTGGGGGAGACCACTCTTATACGGGGTCCAGCCCCTATCAGAGATTCCCCTCGAGTTCACCTAACCCATACTGGTCATCATCGTCGAGCTCATCAAGCTCATCGAACCCGTACTGGGGTCAGGGGTTGAGACATTCACCGAATCCATACGCATCTATATCTTCTTCAGCGGGGGGTAGCCCTAACCCATATGCACAATAAACTACTTCGGGATTTCATTCTCCACCACCGGTGGGCTTGACATCGCCACCTCACACTTACCAAGCACCGCAGTTTAATATGCCCATTTACACACCACCACCAATACCACCCCCCCATATTACCCCCCGTACCACCGCCGGCAGGTCAGACACAAGGGGCCCCGCCCTCACGTCAACCTGCGGCGAAGCCTGCCTTGTACCGGCGTATATATCTCTTCATCGCTATTGGATGTTGTGGGGTGCCCGAGTATGTGTGCCACCGTTGACACGACTCACCCATGAGGCATGGCCATACCCAGAATCGAGAGTCCGCTATGTCGTTGAAAGCAAGAGCGTGATGGTAATAGTCGCATAAGGTGTTGGTCTTGGCCGCTGGTGCGGCGCCAAGCCTTTCTAACCGTTGTATCCCATATGGACAATTAGCCGGACCATGATCGATGGGCAACCCACTGAGAGGTTGATTGGTTGGGCGTGCGATAGGTCGTATTGTCTTCTTCTTCAGGGGAATCGAAAGTGCGAAGGCCGGAAGATGGCGATTGGGTGCCTTGCCCAAAGCAGCAAGCACATATGAACCTGCCATTCCCCGACGTGGATGAAAACGGACGGGTCTCACTGGTGCCAAACGGGCACGTGGCGGGTTGGTGCGCCGCCTTCGATGCAGAGGCCGACATGCTCAAGAGCGAATACTCGGCGGCGGAAAAGTTCGCGGCATATATGCCAGGACAGGAGTCGCTCCTGCTCCAGATGGATACGCCCGCCGCACGCAAACGCAAACGCAAACGCTCACAACGCGTCACGTGTGGTGTGCAAACCAAGGCCAGCAAGCGGGACAGAAGTCCTCAAAGAAACGCCGATGGAAACCCTAGACGACCAATAGAAAGGACACACCCCGGGGCACGTAAGCGGGTGCGCTTTGCACATCCGTTGGAAACGGTAGCCACCGCAGAGGGTGCTGGAACAGTTGTCGGGACAGACACGGTGGACAAAAACACTAGCAGATAGAGTGATGGGGATGGAGGCCACACCAATGCCAGGTCAGGTGACACCAGCCAACAATGGATCACCGACGGCTAGGGTTGTTGTGTCCCCACCTGCACCAGTAGTAGATAGGACAATAAGAATGGAGGCCACTCCAACGCCAGGTCAGGTGACACCAGTCAGTATCGAATCACCGACGGCTAGGGTTGCTGTGTCCCCTTCTAAAACACTAATAGATAGCATTACGGGGATCACGGACTCCTCGGTGACAATCAATAGTTCTGCAACGGCAGGGGTGAACGAAGGGATAACAGAGGGGCACAACAGTAGTCGTGGCCGTACACCTACACCGAGGTGACGACCATCCGCGATCATGTACAGGCGGGCCCTCATATATCTCCACCCGAAGACGATGTCGCACAGGCGACTAGTGAGGATGATGGTAAAATGGACGGGCTAAGTTGCCGTGTCCGCACAGCGGGCACCTGCGTAAGCAAGGCAGGTTCCATCCCAGTCGCCTCGATACAGAAAACCGCCCTTTTTAAGAACAAGGTGATTAACATTAAAGCCAGTGCAAAACAATTACTGGTTTGTTCCGGGCTTCGCCCGGAATTAACCGCCGTTAAAGTTCCGTTTGAGGCGTTTCGGTTTTTGCGCCAGTCCGGTCGGCGCGGCTTCACACGCCGGCAGAGCCGGCGCGTGTTTTTTCCGGTGTCTGGTTAGGCCTAGGTTGGAAAGTTGGGAAGATCGTCAGAGAAGTCAGAGAAGTCGCTTTAATGCCTACAGTTACCAAGAAACTCAAAGTTGGCTGCATTGCTTCAACGCTAGCGGCCTATCACGTCGCAGACAACGATTTATTCGATCGATTTGGGAAAAATTCCGAGACCGTTAGGATTACGGGCGTTGTAACGAACTTACTGAGCAGCATGCTACTCTCAGCCTCAAAGCAGAGGAGAACGAGTGGTCTGTCCAAGTCCCACGCGGTCTTGCACGATTAGAGGATGAGTCTAAAAAGTGAAAATACCTCGAAACTACCGGGGAGATCATCTGGGACTCAGCTACAGACGAAGCTGTCACGGTCCAATTCACAAAAATTCCTCTTAATGTCAATGTCTCACGCCAGGATTTTATTAAGTCAATCCGTGATGTGAATGGCATTTTGGGGAACAACAACAGCAGTGATACAAACGCAGCAAACAAACGGAAGGCTAAGGCTATTGCCTCTCATTTCGAGAACCTTTACAGTGCCCCAAGCCTGCACAAACTTTACAAAGAGTACTTCAATGAATCAAAGGAAATCAAAAGAAATTCAACAAAGCCGGTTGTCTCTCTCATTCTTGCAACTCAGATTGTGAACGAGACTGTCGAGTGACCTTTCGTCGTTCAGTCTGAGCTTGTTGAGAAAGAAGATGAGATTCTACTCGAAGAGTCGGAAGAGGGCGGTGAACAGCCCCCACAGAAGAAGCCAAAGAGTGGCTGGAAGGGAGAAAGCACTCTCGATTCAGACATTGACAAAGCTTTGAAGAAACAAGATGAACTGAAGGCAAGACTTCTGAAAGCTCGTCAGGTCGCCAGAGGCGGGAAGAAAGTTCACTTTGATGCATCGTTCTCGATGAGCTGCAAGAAGCGAACGAGGAGCTCGAACGGAGGATCAAGGAAGCAGCAGAAGACAAAGGTATTCCGCCTTATTCTCTCATCGGGGCTCTAGGTTTTTCCAATTCAATGTCCGGTAGAGAGAAAGCCGAGTTGATACAAGAATTCCAAAGCCTGCCGGGGTCAGAAGATGTAGACTTTGACGTGTTGAAGAAGATCAAGTTAGGTAGAGAGTACATCAACCTTAAGGAGCTTCTACCGTCGAAAAAGAAGACTCTAATCGGCGAGTCCTTTGAGTCGGAACCGAAGACGGTCACCATCGAATCCTTTGTGGACTTGGTTTGCAAGCTCATCGTTCTCTATTGTAAACACCACCCCGAGCACGCCGAAGACATGTGGGAACACTACCGTTATCTGGAGCTAATTGTCAGAAAGAACACTTTGTTGTCTGTAATGAAATGGGACAAAGCAACTCGGGGCAGGAGCAAGCTGGGACAGTGGCACAAGGGCAACCTTCCTTTCGTTCTCGCCACAGCCATCCTCGATCCCATCGTTGCTTCCCAATCTTCCAACCAGTTCAGTGGCCAAAGCTCCTCGAAGACCCCACGCAACGTCAACAACACCCGTGGTGGCAGCCAGGCCAAGCAACAGTACCAGAGGTCGAAGAAAGTTTGTTTCAACTGGGCGGACGGCTTGGACTGCAGCTACAAAGACGACTGCCGCTTCCTTCACCAGTGCCCTGCGTGTCCTGGAAACAAGAACCACAAACGTGCTGACTGCCCTGACTGCGACAATGCGAAGTGGTGCAAACGGAGGGCTGGGAAGTGAAGGAGCCCTGAGAGTGAAAGCACTACAGTGGGGCAAGTAGCTCTCAGGGTCAATCATTGGCAAGTCCCCTCTGGTGGGGCTTTCCCTGCCACTGCTCGCTCTATTTCTGAAGGAGCCTACAAGACTTGGGATCCAGGGGGTCGCGAGCACACGACCAGCGTTGCAGTTTCTCAATCTGGCAATGTGCTTTTCAGCATCTCTAACTCTTACTTCGACTCCCGTTCCCCGGCAACTTTGGCCCTGGTGCCACTTACCTTAACTGCTGGGCCCACCGGCACCGTTTCTTTTCCAGTCTTCTTTGCCGTTGCCAACAGCTTGCTCAGCTGCTTCTTCCTCTTCTGTTACTTCCTCTACTGCTCATTCTTTCAATCAGAGCCTTTCTTCAGTTGCAGACTGTCCTCTCTCCTCTAGTTCTGCCCTCTCTGATGAAGCTCTAGTGCTTCCATCGTCGTTTTCAGACAGACAAGTGTTACCTGTTGTCTCTCTTTCTGGTACTTGTCTTTCTTCATCTCCCTCTTCTGTTTTTTCTTCTCTTTGTTTGTCTCTTTCTTCCCCTAGTGCTTCTTCTTCGTGCTCCTCTTCCAACTCCTCTCCTCTACAACATCAGCAACTACAACAACAACAACAACTTCAGCAACAACAACAACAACAACAACAACAACCACAACAACAACAACAACAACAACAACAGCAACAACAACAACAACAACTACATCAACAACAACGACAACAACAACAACGTCAACAACAACAACAACAACAACAACAACAACAACAACTTCAACAACAACAACAGCAGCAGCAACTACAACAACAACAACAACAACAACAACTACAACTACAACAACCACAACAAACGCAACTACAGCAACCTCATCAACAGCTATTACAACCTCAACAACAACAACTACTTCTACTACCTCAGTTACAACTACAACAACTACATCTACTACAACAACCTCAGCAACTACAACTACAACAACAGCAACAACAACCTCAACCTTTAGCACAACAACAACAACAACAACAGCCACAGCAAGAACAACAGCTCGTTCATTCTTCTTCCTCGTCTTCTTCCTCTCCTTCTGTTGTCTCCTCTTGTAGTTCCCCCTTGGTGGGTCATCATATCGCTTCTGCTCCGCAGCCTCAGGTGCTGTGTGCTGAACAGAAGGGCTTGCAAGGCAACACGGTCCCTTCAAACCCTTCTGCTTCTCCTCCTCTTATTGTTGCTTCCTTTTTCTTCCCTTTCCCCAGGTGGATTTGGGATATCGCCAAAATTGAGGCTGAGGAAGAGATGGGCGCTTTGGTTCGCTCTCTTCCCCGTCCAAGGTCTTTAACCCTTCAGACAGCAATGGGATTTCAGTCTCCCTCTCCTTGCCTCTTGACTTGTTGACAGCTGGGGTTGTGTCCGTCGATTCCCTCCCTTCTCTTTTGTCTGAGTTGGAGAGTGGGAATGTCTGGTGGCATGACTTCCCTTTCTGGTCCCTCGTCATTCCTCCTTGTCCTTCTACGTCTCTTTCTTCTTTTATGCCTAGGTTGCATCAAGCTAGGGTGGTTGCTTTGATCGGGTTTCAAGGCAAGGTGGAGCTGCAGTGCTTTGCCTCCAATACCACACACGTCTGGTTCGTACGCGACTCATCCCGAGGCTTGCACGTGGGTGGGATTGCGCTTGTAGATTTTAGATTCCCCAGGGGTAGAGGTAGGAGCATTCATTTTTTCGGTTGCCAGGAAGGTGACAGAAGGTTTCAGCCTGGCAAAAGAGAAGTGCTCCCTCTCTGGGATGGTGCAATCGAACCTTTTCGGCCGGTTTTTACTGTTGACGAGCTCGTACGTCTTGCTAAGCTCTGTCTACCGGCAAGTGAGGCCGTTTGGCTCAAAAGCTTTTTGACGGGCACAGACACTTTTTACAGAGGCACAGGCGAGTTTCTGCGTGATTATTCGCTGGTTAGTGCCCTTTCTAATGATGACAATCAGCAAATTTACGATGCCAACATGAAGGCTGTCAAGAAGGGCTTCGTAGCTGGTCCGTTCGAGCGGGTCCCTTTCCCGAATCGCAGCTGTGCTCACCAAGCCATCGTCACGCGCGAACATGCCATTCCAAAGGACAAGTGGCACCCGGAAAATGGGCAGAAGAGGCTCATCAACGACCTTTCCTTCCCCCGTTTTCTTTCTTTCAACCAACTTTGCCCTAGGACAGATGACGGGGTGGAGTACTACACACATGACAAACAGATGGCAAGAATCATTCATGCCGGCCCTGGCTGTGTTGTCTTCGGGGCGGACATCATTTCTGCATACAACCAGACCCCGTTGCTCCCTTCCCTCTTTTGGCAGCAAGTGTCTGCGTGTAGACACCCAATCACTGGTCAGATCTTTTATTTCGTTATTCTGGTGCCGGGGTTTGGCGGAGTCTACGCTGCCGATGGATGGAACCACTTCGCAAGGATCCTGGAGTCCATCTTCGGGTTCAAAAGCATCCCCATGATGCTTTACGTAGACAACAGCGACGTGGTCTGCGAGTCCTGGAAGCAGGCTAGAGCGCTGCAGGCGGAATTCGTCAGTCTTTCGAAGCTTCTTGATATTCCATGGCACGAAGAATTCATTGGTCAGTCGTTCCGCGCCCTCGGGTGGCTCAAAGACACACGCAAGGATCACTGGTTCGTGGAGCTCCCTACTACTAGTAGCGACAAACGTGCCATCGTTTTGGACGCTTTGACCAAGATCGCTCGCGGCGGCTTCTATTCGGTGAAGTCCTTTGAGCGGCTCCTTGGTCTTCTGTGTTTCGTTTCGCAGATTCTCTTTTATCTCCGGCCGGCCGTTGGAAATTTGCGAATCGCTTTCAACGCCATGTCGAAGTCAGGTAGCAAGGGTGGCCGCTTCAGTGCCAGAGTCTGCCACGCATCTAGGTGGGCCCGCAAGCTTCTGCTCGATTCCAACTTCCGGCTTCCCCTGTCCGATTTCCTCAAAACGGGCGAGTATGACAAAGAGTCAATGACGTGGGTCAATGACTCCACCAGGTGTACTTTTTGGACCGATGCGAACTTTTGTCAGGTCAACAGTTCGCAGTGGGGTAGAGGTGCAATTGTCGTGGCACCCTTTCGGTCCAAAGGCGTCTTCTCTTCTCGCTGCTGGTCCGACGAAGAGTTAGCCCTCCTCCGGTCTGAGAGTTTGGTCGCCTCGTCTCCTATGCGCGAGCTCTTCAGTGCATACGCTTCTGCCCATGAGTTTGCTGTTGCTCTGGGTTTCCGAAAGTTCCATATCGTCACCGATTGCGCTCCGGCCGCTCATTGTATCAACTCGTGCTATTCTCCCCGGCCGAACATTCAGAGTCTGATCGACTCTTGGACTTCGAAGTTGTCTATCCTTGGCGTCTCTCTTTCAGCCTCGCAAGAACCTCGTGAACGTATTCTCATTGTTGATCTGTTGGCCCGTGCACAGATAACCCAAGCGACCGCGACCTGGTCCCAATTGAACCCGTCCGGGCCTTCTTTGCGTCCTCTTCAGCGATGACGGAAGTCCCCTGGCTTGTCAAGTCGGCGGTAGAAGTCATGGCCTGCTCCGTGTCCTATAGCACCAGTGCTTCCTACAGTTCTGCCATCCGTAAGTTGCGCACGTTCTGCCAAGCCTACTCTATGGAACACTGGCGTCCTATTTGGTGGCAGCCGGATCCGGTGCTGATCGTCCTTTTTCTCATCTGGTTGAGCCAGTTCATGTCGGTCTCAACTTGTAAGGTTTACATGTACGCGATCCGGGACTTTTGCCTCCGGCTAAGCATGGGAGATCCAACAGACAATCACTTCGTCGAAATGGCCTGGAGAGGCATCAAACGCAGTAAGCGTACTAGGCTGGACAATCGCCTCACTCTCGAGCTTCCAATGCTTGAGGCCATGGCGAGCTTCACCCTCAGTGCCGTCAAAAGTCGTTGCATTGCTAGATCAACCCGTCACCTTTGCATTGCTGTTGTCACGGTTGCTGTCTGGGGCTTCTTCGGTCTTTTTCGCGTGGGCGAACTCGTTGCTTCCGGATCGCTCGCTACTTGCCGCTTCCTCGTTAATTCCTCTGTTCGGTTACGATTGGTAGACGAGATGAACCTCATCATGGTCACGCTCGACGGAGCCAAGCAAGATCCTTTCCGCCGTGGGTGCGAGGTCGGTCTCGCAGAGCAAGCCAACCCAATCGTCTGCCCGCACGCTTGGATGAAGTGCTTCGAGTCCAGTCGTGACGCCTTCAAGCTTCCTGTGGCTGGAAATTATCCCTACTTTCGACTCGCCGACAACTCTCCGCTCGATCGTGCAACTTTCGTTAACACTGCGCGTGATCTTTTGCAGAAGGCTGGGGTAGCAACAGGTGGTCGATTCAACGGGAGCTCTCTTCGTCGTGGCGGCGCTGCACGTCTCTTTTCGCTGGGCGCCTCGGATACCACGATCATGCGTGCTGGGCGTTGGTCCTCGTCTTGTTTCCGCCTCTACGTGGGCGCGAGGATGGCTGAGTTGGTGGCCGAACAGAAAGCGATGGGGGTTCTGGAATTCTCTAGGCTCAAATGGTGGAGGTGTTCGTTAATGTTGTTTTCAGTCCTCAAGTTTTTCGGTGCGGCTGTCCTGAGTTCTGAGTTGTTCATCAGAGCCGCCAACTGTCAGTGTTTTTGAAACTTGAGTACTGAATTTTTGAGCCTAGACCTTTCCTCCTCCATCACACTCCGACGAGTTCGGATGTCTGGGCCGCCTATGTAGTTAAAGTTTCTCTTGTTCTCATCCTTACTTAAAGCGGAACGCAACGATAACGGAACTTTAACTGATAGCACCTCAACGGTCTTTGCTCGGTCGCAATGTCGGACTAGCTCCGGGAACGGTGGCCGGTTCAGATATTAATCACCCGAATATACCGCATATTAATCACGCTTTCCCCCTATACATAGAAAACACGTATACCGCATCACCATTCACAGCACAGAATCCTGTAGTGCTCCCGGGCCCAAGCGTTGCTCCGGCGGTAGTTAGCCAGATGGGACTAACACCACTGGTGGATCCGGACAAGCTTGGCGATGCACAACGCCGGATGGCACGCACGTATGCTGAAATGGAATTGCGACAAGCCCTCACGTCGACAGCCGAACCCCAGGACAAAACAAGGTTGATGGATTGAATAGACACATGAAAAGTATCCACCATAAAATTAAGGATTTTAATTGCGTTGAATGTGATAGCGAATTTTCAACACGCACGGAACTAAATAAACATATTAAAATATTTCACCCTGAAAGCGCTATACGCTTTAGTTGTATAATGTGTTTTAAAAGTTTTTATTTAAAAGTTTGCTGTCATATCACATCAAAAATATACATAACAACTTTAGTCTTATTTATTGTGAGACCTCCCGGCAGCGGAGGCAAGGGACATGAGCTACACCCGTCTATTTTGGCGGGAACTCAACGCCCACCTGGACACCGGTAACGACAGCATGGCACAAATCACTTTCGCGGGTAAGAGATTTATGGATAAATTCGGGAAGTTATTCGATTTCACGCGTGAGGGAAAACTCGGATATATCCGTGGGGCTAACGATGGACGAAGTGCGATCATCGGTCGTATTCCGTTGACGGTGGGATTCCCGACTGGCATGACATACACCATACACGTATTGGTGGTGCCAGATTTCCCGGGTACAATAGTGCTGGGTAAGCCAGACCTCAAGATGATGAAAGCGCAGCTCCTCTTGGGTCAGGATGTGATTAAGTATTGAAAGGGACGCCATGTGTCGAAGTACCCTATACTTAACCCCAGCCCGGACCGTCCGACAGAGCATCCGTATAGGGGAAGTGCACAGGTGACTTTGATCCCCCCCGCACCACCCATATCGCATGGTATACGAACGCAGCAACGTGTAACGCCCGCTGGTACAGCATGGGTATACACGAATGTTTATGTCCCGGAGCTGATCGGCCCATGGGCGGGCTTCGAGGATTTAGCAGCTGAACGCAAGGCCCAAATGTTGCTACTACGGAAGCAGGAGGAATCATGGCACGGCTTTGACCAAACCTACCTATACGGGGGCGGACAGAAGCAGCCACATGAATTCATAAGGGTCAAGTCTAGCCTAGTTTTCCACGCATCTAAACGCCTCACAGAGGACGACGATGTCATGGAAAAGCTAAAACAATGGTATCAGGGATCGGAACCCATCCAGCCCGAGAGCCTATCGAAGGTACCGAAACTCCTGGCTGACAGGTTGGATTGGGGTGAAGACATTACCATCATACTCCCGATACACCCCACCGTGATGTGGTGGAGGGATGTATTGGATAGGGTGGTCGATGACCCAATACCGATACCCAGTCGACAGGCTAAGCCACTCATGGCATTCAGACTCGGATCAAGACAGGATGGTCTGGCATACAGAACCAAACTTCTGACCCGGAAGGTTGATGACATGAGGGAGCTTGCTTTTCAGATCTTTCCGGGTTTCTATCATAAGTCGGCAGCGAAGCAGTACGCTGATATGATAGTAGAACTTCAGGAATTTGCAACATGGGACAACCAGTCAACCACGCGATACCCAGGCAGGGACGCGAAGGATGAGGTTGAGGATCCGGACTCCATCTTAGAGTACCCGGATGACCCGAGAGATCAGAAACCGGTCGAAGAGATCATCTACTTCTCATCGACGAAGTCGTGGCACGACAGTCAGGGTCACCAGACTTTGTTCGGGATCTCAAGGCTCAATTTCTGAAGAATAAGACCCTCTTCGGACCACTTGTAGCCGGCGGCGTGACGCGCACTGCTGCTAAGATAGAGCGACAGGTGGGACAGACGATGCCTCGTCTCCGCGGATCGCGCCTTAGCTACAAGGAGGAGCAGATCTGTGAAAAGATGATCCAAGACATGTTAGCTAAACGGCTGATAGAACCGTCACGGTCGGAATACCGATCACCGGTTCGGCTAGCGCCAAAGCCGGATGGCAAGCAGCGGTTCTGTATCAATTACACGAGGCTCAATAAAATCATAAAGAGCGTTGAGGCACCAATCCCCGCATGCGAGACAGTCTTAATCGACTCCGGGAAGCTAAGTTCTTTACAAAGCTAGACCTGAAAAATGGATTCTGGAACATCCCCCTGGATGTGGATAGTCGGGCACTGACGGCCTTTGCCGTTGGCGGGAGACTGTACCAGTGGACGGTACTCCCGATGGGACTGAAAACCGCCCCGGCTATTTTTCAGGATTGCATGAATCAGGCCTTGTCCGACCCAAAGTACGGCGATCCTAAGTTCGCCGAAACTTACGGGCATACTAATCAGTATAGCTTTTGCTACATCGATGATATCGTTATTTACTCAAAGACAGAAGCAGAACACCTGGCTCACGTATCGGATATACTGAGACGCCTAGAAGCCTTTGGCCTCAGGTTGAACCTAGAGAAGTGTTCGTTCGCGAAGGACCACATCGACTATCTAGGGTACAGAGTAAAGGATGGGGTAATAGTGTTGAAGCCGGAGAATCGGGACGCTATCCGTTCCCTCCCACGCCCAAACACACGCACAGCGCTGCACTCCTTCCTCTGTATGGCACAGGTGTACTCGGAATTTATTCCGAACTTCCAGGACTTTGTAAAGCCATTATAGGACTTCTGCCTTCACGGCGACCCGGACGGCGAATGGCCGCCAAAGGCTGCGAAAATATACACAAAGCTAAAGGAGGCGTTGACACGAGACCCCCTCACAAAGGGAGGATCGGTCTTGGTTCTTCCCGACTTTGAGAAGCGTTTTGTTGTAGCGACCGACGCGTCGAAATACGCGGTCGGGGCTGTTTTACAACAATACGACTCCGATCACAAACAGTTAAGACCGATCATGTTCGTCAGCAAGAAGTTGACGCCCGAACAGGTCAACTATTGCACCAGACAACGCGAAGCGTTGGCGATAGTTTGGGCGTTCAGTCGGCTGAGGGAGTACTTATGGGGTGCTCCGAACATATTGGTTCAAACATATCACGCTAACCTTAGATGGCTCATGGACCGAGAACATACGGGACGAATGCCTCGCTCGGCTATAGCTAGCTAGACTGAGTGGAGGGGTTGAGGTGTCAGACGCTTGATGCTTTGGGGGTGCTTTGGTATGTTTGTGGCCTGAGGTTTTAGTAGTTTTGTTAGTGAGGGTAGAGGGGCAAAACTGGGGTTAGGACTCCTAACTCTCTTACGTTCTGCCTGTGGGAACGAACACCTGGCTCAGTCTGGGGTTTCCCAGACTCGACGTTCTCCCTTTGGGCCCCACTTTGTTGAACACCTGGCACAGACTGGGGTTCCCCAGCCTCGGCATTCCCTCTCCCTGATGTTTCAGGCTCCTCTTCGTCGTCATTTTCTCCTGACTCACTTCCCCCCATGATAATGAGTAATGCGTCTTCGTCTGACTCTTCTTTTTCTTCTTCTTCCTCCTCTCTCAGTAGAGCTATATCCTTCTTGTTCTTCTTGTTGTGTGTCTTTCCCTTTCTCTTACCCTTCTCTTGCTTGAGTTTATCATCTCTCTCTTGGTTTTGTTTCTTGGCCTTAGTGTCCGGGCAATACTTCTTCGTATGACCTTTCTTGTCACACGCGAAACACGTAACTTTCAGCCACCATTTCTCCTTCTTCTTAAGCTTTCTGTACTTGCCCTTACCCCCATCCCCTTCATCTTCCTGATCATCTAGCATGAGGTTTGTCTCCTTCTTCAGCTGCCTCGTGCTCTTGTTCGCTCTCTCTCTTCTCTTCTTCCTTCCACTTGTCCTTTCTCCACAATGCCCATGTGTCTCTCGCACTATCGACTAAGTCATCAAATTTGGGTCTTAAGTTAGGTGGTAGGTTGTAGTGAAGTGCTTTGAAACTCTCTCCATATGCGGGGTGTCTTGCGAGCTTAGCAAGCAGGTTTCTTATGAGTTCATCCTCATCAAATGTGTGTGTTCTGTGACTCTCAACCTCTCCTTTCAGGGCGATGTAGTCATTTAATCATGCATCCACATTCTGTCCGGGTTTGGGGTACATGTTCTCGAAAATTTGTGCTTTGACATTTTTGCTGACCCCGGAGGAACCGAACTTTGCCCTAACTGCCTCTATCAGTTCTATCGGTCCTTTCACTGTTTTAGTGCGCAGATATCGAACAACAACAGGGTGAGAAAAGGCAACAGACAGAATGAGTTGTAAAGTTCGCATGCGTTCATAATCGCTGTGTGTGTTAATTGAACCATCCGCTGACACTTTATCATTATTTGCCTCGTGTTCTGCTATCCAAGTATCAACATCTTTGGTATTTAGTACATTGACGCCTGTTATATTCAAATAACCTCCAATATTAATGTTGCAGAATTCATCAACATTTATTGGAAATGTTTTATTTACCCAGTTTATTGAATTATATGTTAGATAACTATTCATCGCTATTGATGCTGTTATGACTACATCCGTTAATTTATCCAGTTCAAAATGTTTATATAACTTGAAGTTAATGTCGCGAATGAAGTATTGCCTAACCCGTCCGTTTTTAATACTTGATTTGCTGTGCAGTCCGCTATTGGTAGATCGTATTCGTTATTAATTGACACATAACCAGTATCAGATACCAACAAAGAGGAGTTATTATTTCTTGAAGATATTGTTATGTCGTCCGTCTTTGCTTGTATTGAGTTTGCTTCAATATGATCGCCATATAATACTCCATCAATTTCTAAATCCTCATCTACAATGACAGAGCCGTAAAAGTGACATGTCCACGGATTGCCTAAATGGTTCATAATTTAATAGAATTATTTTATATCGTAGTATATATAGTTTAAAAAATATGAATATATTCGGCCGATCGCAAGAACAACAATCAATAAATACTAAAACTATTGCAGTCACTGCCACTCTAACATTGACGCGAGTTATTCAAAAAGTGTATAATTCTGGCGGGTGCCAGTGACAATCGCAATCTCATTCCTGATATCATAGAAGGCCGGATGAGCGTTTCTTCGTTAAAAACTCCCGAGAAAAACCATAGAGGGATAACGACCCGCATATCAACACCAGTCGCGGCGGTTGTTGCATCGTTCAAGGCGTATTTCTGCCTAAAAGCTGCTCATATGGGGAAATCCCCTTTCTTGGCCCATGAGTGGCGGGCAAGATGTTGTGGAGGGTGGCAGAATGCTCCATTTCTGCCCAAAATGAAATGGGCAGATGGGCATGATACCGCATAGCCCTTGCGGCTCCTGCCGTTATATCATTAGCTTTCTCAGCTATGGGGCTTCCATCCATGTCCCCCGTTGCTGAGGTCTTCCATATAAACTGCCTCGGCTTCCACCACTTAATCACTTCTTTCGGGATGTCAAACTCCTGATCACACCTTATCTCTCTAACTCTATTTCCTGTCTGTCTCTCGTAAAATGCTACCGCCTGCTTAATGCAGTAAATAAATTCGTTCTTATGCGAAAGATAATAATCTTTAATAAACAACGAGTAATCATCCATAACCGAAAATTTATGTCTCTTCCCGTGTATCGAAAGTGCTGACCACGTCCCGGTGTCTATGTGCAGTACTACTCCTGGCTTACTAGCTCTCTCTATCCTATTGACCTTAAACCTGCTTCGCCTTACCTATCATGCAGGCTTCACAGTACTCTACTTTCTTCTCGTCTCCTACTAGCTTTATGCCCAATGCATTCGCCAGAGCTCTCATCTTCTTAACGCTATAATGTCCACAAGCATAGTGGAACAATTCTATATCTACCTTCCTGATTGAACCTGGCTTGCGGGGATAAGACGCATACAGCGTCACCTCCCCCGTTTTGCCTTCTGACTGTCTACACTCGTCTCTCTGTCTCTTGGGGTTTCCCTCCCCTTTCACCCCACTACCTCTCTACTTTGCTTGTGTGGAGGCTCGTAACGGTCGTTGATGTCTAATGGAGTGTCAAACTCGTCATCCCACCTGTAAAGGAGGGTTGACCATGAGTCTGCCTCTTACTAGCACGTCTCTCTCCTCAATCCTTACGGGGTGTTTTAGAATAAGCAACTGTCCATTCTGATGAACGACAGACCGATGATGGATGTGATCCATCCTGCCGGTCGACGCAATATTCACGGGTAACCTAGTGTCAAGTAGCATAGGCCTTGATACCGTAACCGGTTTACCGTGTCCGTTGATGCGTGTTACCCTTGCTGTCCTGCCCTATCTCGCACTCTCCGTTACCTGTTACTAGCTTAATAGGGGGTACTGACTTGATGTCATGTAATATTTCGGGATTGCAGGCTATGTCCCTAGACGATCCACTGTCCTGAACTATCGTGTTTTTCCTATCTCCCACCTTCTCCATCTAACACTAATGCATAATTCTGTCTGCTGTCTTTGTGTTTTGATGGTGTTGGTGGCTGAGTGGTGTGGGTGTCTTGGGTTTGTGTTGGTGGGGATAATGTCGTGCTAACTGCGTGTGCAATATACACTCCCTCTATCGCTCTTACCACGTCTGCCAAGAACTCGTCTAGCACTAACTTCCCCTCACTCAATCTCTTCACTTCACCATTGCTTTATAGGCTTCAGTTGCCTCATGTACGAAGGCCAACCTTTTTCTCTCCGTTGCTAGACTCAGCTCAAAAGCCTCGTATGAGTCAGTAGCAGTCATCGGATTAATATCCTCCTTCTCTCCATTCTTCACTCCATAAATTACTCGCCGTGCGGCGCAATCGATCACTGCCCCCATCGTAGCCAATTGGTCATACGACAGCAGGATTGAACCGTGGTAATCGGGGACAACATAGAGGTCCGCACGATATACTCGACCGGATTTCAATTTGAAAATTAATGTGACGATGCCCGTAATTTCCCTACGGCTGCCTACCCCTTTTAGGGTCCCCTTTGTTTTTCTAATATTTTTGTCAACCCATGTCCGGTAACTATTCAAAAACTTCTGGCCGACAATATTAATATTCGCCATCGTATCATTACCAACTTTTAATGTGGTTTGTAAAGTTTCACAAAAGAGGTCAGTGTAGCATAGCGCGTCCGGTCTATGTATACTAGCCGCTAGCACATGAATTTTTTGTTCTAGGGTTTTGAGTCTAAGCTCAAGTTCCTTGTCCTCCTTCCGTTCTTCCCTCTTTTCCTCCAACTTAACTTCTTGAGTCTCCGGGGCTTCCGGTATCTCAAGTGTCCGCTTGACAGAGTCCGGTACACTAGATGTACACTTGTCTACCGTAGAGACGGTTGCGTCCTTTGGCGGGGGAACGGTCCGCTGCTTCTTCGTAGGCGGAGACCTAGCCTTCAGTTGCGGCTTCCTCTCCTCCATCGCCTTCTTCGCCTTCCTATTCGCATCATTTATCATATTAGCTCTCGAAGGATGAACTAGCAAATGCTTACCTTGAGGCTTGTGAGGCTGTGTGCCTTCAACTTCACGTCTAGGAGGAACGGAACCGTTCGTATCCTGTTCAGCAACAGTAGGCATAACTGTGACTGTCGGATTAAAAAGAACAGTTTTTATCTCCTTCTTTCTCTTCTCCTCCTCCCTCTTTTCCTCCCGTCATTCTAGGACTTCAACACGCTCACCTGAGCCAGTGTCTTCGTCTTGACGTCCCCTCTCCGCAGCGGTATAAGCTTGCTGGGGGTAGTTGGAGCTGGAACTGGAGCTATAATTCCAGTATCCGTGTCCTCTGGGAGGGCGCGCTGGGGTCCGGCCTCCCCTTCCCCGATTGCCCCGACCTCTTGGTGCCCATCCTCTTGGTGTCCCTCGGGACCCTCGTGACGCTCCTCTCGTCTCTCCTCCTCTAGTCGGCGACCAGCCCGCTGCTTCTTTCTCCTCCTTTCTCTTCATCTTCTCAAGGAAGGAAATGATGGCCTCCCGGAACTCTCCGTCCGCGACCATATTTGCATTCCACCTCCTCTCCACCAACTCCTTCTTGTAAACTCTGTATAAGGCCTGCTCCTTTTTTGAGCCTTTGAGTTCTCTCAGGAAGATATTTCGCATCCTGTCATCGTCAGAGTCATGACTGTGTGGACAGGTGCCTACTCCATGCTTCGCCTCATTCTTACACGCCATATATGAAAAATAGCGGTAGCACGGCGTCGGCTCGTCTCTCCCCCTCTTTTGACCCGCCGACCGAGTTGTATGTGCTGCTTGAGCACCTCCAACCCCTTGTCGCGGCACTGGAGAATGACTCGGTGGCCGTGTCCAAGTCGGAACACGCTTCGAGCACCTCCCTATACAGGTCGCTCGGCTGAACAGCCGCTACGGCCCTCTCGTATATATTCGTTTCTAAAAAATCCGCCGTCTTCACCGCCGCGAAGGTCGGACAGGACTGTATGATCCTTGCGAGCTTGCTCGGGTGTCGTGCACACAAAGCACTCAGGAAGTTCAAAATGATAGACTTCCGGCTATAAAAGAGCCCGTACTTGGCGCTGACCTCAGTGAGGATCGCTGCCAACCTCGCGCTAATGCCCAGCCCTTCGTTCACCTCTTGAAAATCTCAAACCCAATCAAAGTACCAGTACACAGATGCTGATACCCATGAGTTTTAAAGTATTGCAAGAGGACGGCAACTGGCACCGTGCACTGCAGGTCTGAGGCTGCTCTCCTAGCCGACACCTCTACCGCTCGCAACGCCTTGTATTCCACAACATCAAATCCTTGTGTGAGGATTGATGGGTCCAACAAGATGGACAACGCCTCATACTCCTGTGTTTCGTCCGTTGGATGCTGCTTCATACAAGCATCAATTCTTCGGAGCTTGTCTCGAAGGTTCGCATCCGTGTCCTTCTGACTCGCTGTCTCTGCGAACAGCGTCAGAGCAGTGGCATCGGACTTGGTATATTTTTGGAAGGCGTTAATGATAGCCTGTCTGTCCTTCTTGTCATTATTGTTGACAATGACAGTGGTAGGCGCTGAGCTAGTCGTAGGGGCAGGAGGGGCTGTATGGGCTGACGGGACGTACCCAGGGGGAGACATAAAAGGCCCAGAGGAAGGTGCCTGTCTCGTAGCCGTCGCCTTAGCCAATGCAATGTTTGCCTCCAACTCCTTCTTTTCTTTCTCCTCTGCTCTTTCCCTGATATGCAGGTCTTGAGCATGATGAAAAAAAGACATGAGCTCGGCAGCCTTCCGAAGGAACAGAGCCTTCTCCGCCAACTCCTTCTCTCCCGCTTTATTGGTGAGGGCGGGTGCGGCCGTTCCCTCCAAGATCGTATGATCCTTGGTGAAAGCCCACCTCTTCCATGCGTCGTCCTTCTGCAAGGCCGCATGCAACTTCTTAATCTTCGTCACCCCTTCAGCTTCGCCTTCTATTTCTTTCAGGGCCGGGTGAAGGTCCCTGCCATAAATCGGGGTTTGTTGGAGTTTATTCAAGTCCACCAACTTGATCTCCATAAGTCTCAGGGGTATATCCATGACATTAATCTGTCCTCGGACGTTCCTGGACTTAAACTCCCCTTCCCCTCTTTTGATTGATTCGATATCCTGACCAGGATCGAGCAACCTAGCCAGTGCTCTTGAATCCCATGGCAGGACAGTCTTGTTAGACTGGTACTCATAGAGTATAGCACACTCGAACACTTTCCATGTGAGGTCGAGAAGCTCCAGTAAAGACATATTGTCCCCAAATGAGACATGTTGCACCTGTAACTGTGCACTGTCGTCTCTGAGGAATTTTGCAAGAGACAGGGCTTGTTTTGGGAGGGGGTAACAGATATCCTCCTTTTTCAAGGGATCTCCCCATCGTATTTCTGGGGGAATGAATAGCCATTTATAGGCCTCATCCTTCCCTATTTTATCCTCAAACTCCTTCTCACTTAGATTGCCATATTCGGCCACAAACCTCGCTTCCTCCTCGCTCCTCTCCTTCTCGACTTCCGACTCTCCCATCCGCCCAGGGGCGAGCAGTCGGTCCTCTGGTCCTCCTGTTTCATAGGAAGGCACTGCCAGATCTCCCCCGTCCCCAAGAGGGCCAACGTTATCCTCCTGGTCTATTGGGGTTCTCTCATTCTCTCCTCCTTCTTCATTCCAATATGCTTCTTCAGACCTAGAAGACATGGTCTCTGAAGGAATACAAAGGAGATAGATCTGTTTCTACTCCGTAATTACTCTGTTCGTCTCTGAGGAACGAATAGAGAGGAAAGATGAAATAACAGTGTAGAGAGAGAGAGAGTCTCACCTCTATGTCTTATGTGTTTTTGTTTGTGAGAAAGAAGTAGTCTATACTACTTTCTCTGAAAACTTGATCTCCTTCTCCACTCCTCTTTTCTTTTTCTCTTTTTGTTGTTATATCTGTTATGAGGTACGAGGATCTACGTACAGATAATGTCAAAGAGGCTCGAGAAGCACTCCTTGAGAAGTCGACCTGTCGTCTGACACTTGTTCAGACCTATTGTCGAAAAACAGTCAGAGATTTGCAAAAATACTCTGATGTATGTGTTTTGAGAGGCAACTAAGTGCACAGACTTGAAAGGAGGAGTACTACGCTCGTGTCCTTCAAGTTTGTTTGTAACTGTGAGTGTTTGTTTGTACGTCTGTTGACCTACTCGGTCTCTGTCTCAAGAGAGAACACAAGAACAGCTGTGAGGTCTGGTGTCTGGCCTCCTTATGAGGACACAGATACAGGCTGTGTAGAGGGTACTGAGACACCTACTCACAAACGCCTAGACGTCTGGTTTGGCAAAAGTAGCTGTGTGGGGATGTGCTGGAGTATTTGTTTTTTGGAACACCTACTCAGAAGAGATAGGTCTGTCCAATTTTTCTTTCTGCTGTTCCAAAAACAAGCCAGAAAAGAAATCAGCCTTATGCTGGTGACTCCAATGTTACAATCCCTGAAGATAGCTCGATAAAAAGTCGGTAATACAACCAGACACAAATCCCCCAAAGGAGAATGATGTCTCGTTATATTAGCTCAGTGAAGCCGAAAAAGAAAGCGGCCACAGACCACGGTTAAAATTGCATTAGGTCAAATCCGGCCAAACGATATTGAAATACTGGGAAAAAAAACTAGGTGCACCTGACACCCGAAAAACTGTACTTTTTACCGGCTATCCGGGGGGTGATGCCTACAAAAAAACTTACAAACAAGCGATCAATTTGTCACAAGCTGGCATAACCTTTAGCCCTTGTGCACATTTGGCTTCTGTGTGCACTTCTACAAAACACCAGACCACACCTACTCCACTCCCTCTTGCTGCTTGCATAAAGCCAAGTAGGACAAGTGCGAAACAAACATCAGACAAACACACAGACAGAGGAAAAACGAGCAAAGCACTCCCACTCCCTGTTCTGAACCATTTTCCTTGCATTTTCTCTGCAGAAACCAGAGGAGATTACACTGGCATCTCTCACACAAGAGCAAGACAAATATCGAAGCACTGTCCGACGACAGACTGACTTCTACA